>SNQJ01S0115258.1:46527-59487 GCA_010110895.2 Picea sitchensis
AAACTGAGCAGTGTGACGTCTCCAACAAGACAAGCAACTCACCAAGATGCATATTCAACAAACGCTTTTCCTTCTACCCCAGGAACTCAACACAATGAATACCATTACTTCGTAAGGAGGGAGAATTGATCCAAGTGGATATCCGTGTCCACCCAACTTTTCCAACTGGCTCAAAACAACTTTCTAGCAATTTTGGCAATTTACTATTTTTAGCAGGTTTTAACTTACGGGGCTATTTTGAGGGCCTAAATGAATGTTTTTTGAGATTGAGGTTCTCAATCATATGAAAATGCATGATTGATCCCCCAAAATTAATCTCCTCGACGATACCTTTCCAATGAGCTATTATACGCCTAAAACGAAGATCGTATGCAAAAGTTACGACCTCGAGAAGTTGATGTACTAACTTATGCAAACGGGGCCCACATGAATTTTGGCGCTTCATCTCCTAGGGTTAGGTTTTTGGATGTCTAGGGTTTTTGGCATTCCTGTTTATTGCAAAAGGGCCTTCAGAGCCTCATTGTAATCATCTTCTTGTGAATGCGAGTAGCCGTCACATCTCTTCTTAGAGATAAGCTGCCACCATTCTAGCGAGTCTTTCACTCTGTATTTTTACAGTCTCTGTACATTTATTTGATTAATAGAAATCATGTATTATTGTATATCTGTGTTTATGGTTGCATCTCTAATACATTTATGTTATATTATTTAATATCTGCAATATCTCTGTGCATTTCTTTATTATATCTCCGCTCTCATTTCGTGCCAAAAATAATCCCGATCAACCCAACTACCTAGGTACTAGAGAGTATCTTCCCGAGTGTTGTTCTCGATGGCACTATAGCAGTTAGGCGACCGATCGGTTTATATATGGAGGGATTCAAGAGATCTAGAATGATCCGTATATAGGTTGTGTGTGATGCACTACCACTCAAAGGGGTACCAACAGGGGTTACAAGGGTGGCCAAGAAATGTACGCTTAATTACCACTTGTATTTCCTGCATGTATGAATCCCCGGCCGCGGTTTTATGAGCGTGATGACAAATCTATGTAGCTTAAAGACACTGTAATACATCTCTACCCTAAAAAAAAATAACCCACAATTTTCTTCCGAGGAAGGTGCTCTGATACCACTTGTAATATTTTAGATATAAAAAGTATGTAGAACAAAAATAAATAGCTAGAAATGGAAGAAGAACAACAATATAACCAGAAAAAAACCACAATAATACCAAAATGATACCTGAATAATACCAGAAAGAACACTTTGATTACTGAGAGTAATGTTCACTTGCCTCTTTGAGGGGGAAACCTCCAATAGAGCAGATCCCTTTTAAAATAATATCCATGACAAAAGTTCTCATACCCTCGACTCCTATTTATACTAAATATGTCTATCAAAAGAACCATCTAGAGGAAGATCCTTCTAGAAACATAAGCTTATATTAGGTCTTCTTACATTGGACTTATCTTTCCTTATTGCTAGGCCTTATTCATATTGACCTTTATTACATGGAAATATATTATTCTACCTATGTGAGGGGTTAGGTACCTAACATTATATTACTACATACATTTTTATACAATTGGATGTTGAAAATGTTGATATAATTTATTAAATTTCAAATTTTATTATATTAAAAGAAAATACAATTAACTTGAAATTGGTTGCATAAATTTCACTTAAGATAATTCAAACATAGCCTTGTCATCGCAAAATGATGAAAATATCCTCCTTTTCACAATGTTATGCAAATATCTTGTAGTCATAAGGTGGCAAACAATGTCTTGTCATCGTAATGTGATGAACATAGCCCAGTCATCATAATAAATGTCTTGTTGTCGTAATATGATGAACATACGACATTCATGTTCATCACATAGACATATGACATACAATGAAGATACAATATTTATGTTCATAACATAACCACTTTTTACTTAAACTTCATGACGTGGAAATGTGATGAACATAGCCCCATCATCACACTATCCCTATCATTGTCAATATGTGAAAAAAATTATCCTATCGTCACAATGGTATGCACATATCCCTGTCTTTGAAATGTGATGCAAATATCCAGTCATAATACTGTGATGTAAATATCCCACCCTCCCAATGTGATGAACATAGTCCTATCATCGAAATGTGACGAACATAACCATATTGTCGCAATGTGACGAACCTAGCCTTATACGTTGAACATACGATGTGACGAACATAACCATATTGTCGCAATGTGATGAACATAACTATGGTTGACCTTGACGAACATAACTATTGTCTCAATGTGATGAACATGACTGGCCATAACCATATTGTCACAATGTGACGAACATAACCTAGTCATCATAATGTGATGAACATAACCATATTGTTGCAATGTGATGAAAACAACCTCGTCATCCTAATGTGATGAACATATCCTCACGGTCTGCGACACAAATATCATGTCATCATAATGTGACAAACAATGTCATGCCATCTCTTTGTGATGAACATTGCCCTGTCGTCGAAATAAATATCTTGTCATCGCTATGTGATGAATATACAACATTTATTTTCATCACATAGACATTCGACATATGATGAACATATGAAATTTATGTTCATCACATTGCAAATTTTTACTTAAATGGCCTGTCATTGCAATGTGATGAACATAAACCTCTCGTCCCAATATCCCCGTCATCATCAATATGTGACAAACAAAATACTGTCATCACAATGTGATGAACATAGACCCATCATTGCAATGTGATGAAAATATCCTGTCATCATATTGTGATGCAAATATCTTGTCATCGCAATCTCACAAACTTATGCCCTCCCTTGGAATGCCACAAAAATAACCATATTTTCATGATATGCCGAACATAGCCTCACCATCACAATTTCATCAACATAGCTTCATTGTCAAAATGTTACGCGAATAACATGTCATCATAATGTGACAAAAACTTCCAAATTTCACTATCTGAATCCCATCCGTAGTCTTGGTCAACTATGGTCATGGCCAGCTATGGTCGCCTATGGATAACAACTGTCAAACATGGTTAACCATTGTCAACCATAGTCAACCACAATCAATCATGTTCATGGTCAACCAAGGTCAACCATAGTGAAGGTCATCCATAGTGAACATCAACCATAGTGAAGGTCTACGAAAGTTAACCACAGTGAAAGCCTATAGAAGTTAACCATGGTCATGGTAAACAATAATTAACCATGTCAACCATAGTGAACCTTTCCTTCCCAAAGTCAACAAATTTCTACCAAAGTTAGCTGTGATCATGGCCAACCATAATCAAGCTTGGTCATTGTAAATTAATGTATTATTTTCATCACATAGCCATTTGACATACGATGAACATACGACATTTATCTTCATCACATTGCCAATTTTTACTTAAATGACATGTCATTGCAATGTGACGAACCTAAACTCCTCATCCCAATATCCCCATCGTCGTCAATATGTGACAAACAATATATTGTCATCACAATGTGATGAACATAGCCCCGTCATTGCAATATGATACAAATATCTTGTCATCATATTGTGATGCAAATATCTTGTCATCACAATCTGACGAACTTATTCCCTCCCTTGCAATGTCATGAAAATAACCATATTGTCACGATATGACGAACATAGCCTCGTCAGCACAATGTCATCAACATAGCTTCATTGTTGCAATGTTACACAAATATCATGTCGTCATAATGTGACAAACACTTCCAAATTTCACTATCTGAATATCATTTGTAGTCTTGGTCAACTATGGTCATGACCAACCATGATCGTTTATGGACAACAGCCGACATGGTTAGCCATGGTCAATAGTCAACGGAGAGTCAACCATGTTCATGGTCAGCCAAGTTCATGGTCAATAAGTTCAACCATCTTGAAGGTCATAGATAGTGAACATCAACCATAGTGAAGGTTTACAAAAGTTAACCATGGTGAAGGTCTATGAAGTTAACCATGGTCATGGTCAACCATAATTAACCATGTCAGCCACAGTCAACATTTCCTTCCCAAAGTCAAACAAGTTCTACCAAAGTTATGTGATCATGGCCAGCCATGATCAGTAAGCCATGATCATGGCCAACCATGATCAAGCATGATCATTGTAAATTAGTGTATTAATACTTTAAAGTATTACTAATGTATTAATGTATTATTGCTTTAATAATGTATTGTTGCTTTAGTAATGTATTTATTTAGGTATTAATACTTTAATAGTGTATTACTAAAGTATGTTACATTTTCAATATATTAATTCTTTAATTGGTTTTGACTCAATATTTATGTTTTATTATATAAATATTAATATTAATATTTTAGTGTATTAATAATGTGTGAAAATACATTAATATAATAATGTGTATTTAATGTATAAACTAGTTAATGTATTAATGTATAAAATTAATTAATACATTAATATTACACATTAATAATAATAACTTCATTATGTATTTTAATGTATAAACTAATTAATGTATTGTGGATGTAAATTAATTAATACTTTACATTATACACATTTATTAATGTATTGATACTTTAATAATTTGTTATTTGAGTGTTAATACTTTAATAAATATTAATGTTTTAATATTGATATAAATAGTAATATCTTAGTGTATTAATAATATTAATAAATACATTATTAATGTGTATTTAATGTAATGAATTAATTAATGTATTAATATATAGAATTAATTAATATAGCAGTATACATTAATGTATAAAATTAATTAATACATTAATGCTAATGTTTCATTCAATTAATAAGTTACTTTTATATATTAATGTAAATTAATAGTTTTAATTTATACATTACATTAATACAATGCATCAATGTATCATTACATTATTAATGTATTAATATTTTAACCCAATGTATTAATTAATGTTGTATAAATTTATTAATTAATTAATACATTACACTATTAATGTATGTCTAATTTGTATACATTAATGTAATAATACTTTAATTTATAGATTACATTTATACATTATTATTATCTATTACATTAATGTAATACATTTTTAATTTATAGATTACATTTATACATTGTTATTATTACATTAATGTATACATTACATTAATAGATCTCATTAATTTGTATGTATTAATATAATATTAATGTAATAATTAATTACTACATTAATTATATATTAATATGTGTAGTGGTCTCAAAGGCATGTCGACCATTTTATAAAGTTGGTTGATATCGTCGATCAGCATATTAATTTGGAAATGTGAATAAATAAGCTAACGACAGAAGACCCACATTCATATTTAATATAGTACATACCCTACCCCCTTTGGTTAGACACCTTGACCTCTTAAGAGAAAAAAAATGAACTGCTCATTAGGCCCACTCCAAGTTGTACTTAACAACTACATAACAAACATAGGAAAAATATAAATATAGAATTAAAATAAGCGATTGAGTAATTTTTTTATTTTGTTTGAATAATCTTGATTATTTATATTACCATAAGAGAGATATACAAAAATCTTGTTGTTATTCTACCACTGGGGAAACCAAACCAACAACAATGCATCAAACTATCTCTAGGTTTATGAAATATTTTTCTTTTGAAACTAAAAGCCTAGATATATATGAGTCTAAATCTATCTGCTATGCAAAAGATTAGTTGTTGTTTCTGTCTAATTTGACAAATGTTTTAGAAAAGCAGGGATAAGTAGAGCAATAAAATAAAAAAAATGCGAGGAAATAAAACACAAGCGATACACAATACAATGAGACATATATATATATGCGGTTCACTTGATATTAATTTCGTCCATCATAGAAATTGTCAGGTACTTTCTTTATTATTATTCAGCAGAATGAAGGGATACAACCACCACATGACACCATTGTAACTTCCTCTTCTTTTCTCTCATAGTCTCCTCTCTCTTTCGAATACAATATTCATGATAATACACATCTACAATACAATTCCATATTAAAAGAGGGTTTCCTTCTATGAAAAAAGCCTAAAATAACTTTTACTATCAGATCTATGACCTTATAATGAAAGATCGATTGACTATGAAATTACAATATTTTTTTACAAGGCAACGGTACATGAAGTTAGCCAGTGGTGTTGCCCAGAATCCCCTGCTAGGAGGTCTCTACTCCCCTAGAACTCCACGATAGTTGTGGGGTGGAAATCTCCCTCACACCCCGTTAGGGAATGGGGTCCAAGAGCAGGAAAACAAGCCTCCAATTCAGGGAGATAATCGGACTCCCACAACCAACAATCTCCCACTTGAGTGATCACAACAACTCCACTATTGTTGTACTTGCTGGACTATACTCCACCTTGGACTGACAAGTTTCTCATGTTCACTTTCATGCTTGAATACCAACTAAAAAATGAGAAGGAACTCAATTTTCTCCCTGGTTACTACCTTAGTTAACATGTGCAAGATTATGGCTAGTGTGAATATTTTCCAACTTCAAATGTCATCTTCCAAGATGGATCATATAAAATTGTACCTGAGTTGTATATGTTTAGTATTATAATGGAAGTATGAGTTATTTTCAAGATGAATGACCCTCTCGTTGTCTAGTGTAGGCTATTCTCCATGCTTCTTTCCCAATTCCTCCATAAACCTAATGTAGCAAATCATTTCTTTACCTTTAGCCTGCATGGCAACAACATACTATGCTTTCATTGTTTAAAGTGAAACAACATTTTTGTATTTTTGAGAAATTCTAAACTACTTGTTGTTCCACCTATTGTAAAAAAATACCCAATGGTTCTCCTCATGCTATATTCATCACCTGCCATATATGAATCAACCTATCCTTGTAGAAAATTAATACGAACCTCAAAACATAATGCATGGGTAGAATTACCTCTCAAATACACGAGAATCTAATTTAATTCCTCCCAATGTTCTTTACCTAGATTGTTCATATACTGCGCTCTTAGCTCCCACTCGTGTGCAATATTTGGTCTTATTGCAAACCATGCAGCATACATCAAGTTGACAATTGTTGATGAATAAGGGACTTTGACCATGTATTCTATCTCCTCGTGTCTTGGGACACATTGTTTTGGTTAATTTGAAATGGTTATTGGGTGTACTAAACTGGTTTTTCATTCTTCATTCTAAACCTATCAACACCTTCTCTATGTACTTTCCTTTCCATGATATAATGTCAATTTGTGATTTTCATGTCTCTTGTTATTCTCCTACCAAGGATTTTCTTTCGCGGCCACTAAATCCTTCATCACAAATGAATTAGATAATTTCTTCTTGAGAACATTTATATCCTGCATATTACACCACCAGTAACAAGCATGTCATCCTCATCTACATACAATAGCAGATAATATAGATTCCATTTTCTAGCCTTTTTAAAATAAACCACATTGATGAGAATGGCATCTACTATAACTGCTTGATTACGTGGCTTGTCCAAATTCTGAAAGGAAAACCATTGCCTTGGAGCTTACTTTAATCCATACAAGATCTTCTTCAACCTTCATACAAATTTTCCTTCCCTTTGACATTTCATACCCTTGTGGTTGTTGCATATAAATATCTTCCTCCAAATCCCCATGGAGAATTTTGTTTTTACATGTGGTGTTCAAGATGCAAATCTTCTATTTCCACAAGACTTAAAATAGTCCTAATTGATCATCTTAGCAGTAGGAGAAAATTTCATCAAAATCTATACCTTTTCTTTTGTGCAAACCCGGCTTTACAAAAAGTCTAGCCTTGTGCCAATTTTTTACTCCATCTTCTTCCTTCAATCTTTAAACCCATTTATTATTACAATGCTTTTTCTTGCAAGCAAGTGAACCAAGTCCCAAGTTTGATTATTTACCAAAGGAATCCATTTCCTCTTTCATGCCCTTGCTCCTACTTATTTTTTAGTGTTTACATTAACTCTTCATAACAATGCGGTTCACCATAATCAATCGACAATAAATAATACAATGAAGGAGAGTATCGTTGAGGGTGTCTACTTAACTGGTAGATCTTTTAACAACACATGCAGGATTTTGAGTTACATGTTTCTCCTATTGTTGTAAATTTTTATTTACTACGGTACCTTTAGATTTATTTTAGTTATCTCATCAACCTTGTGTGTTTGTTTTTTTTTTCTTTTCTGTTCTTTCCACGCAATTGATCTTTGTACATGACCTTCTCATTGAATATAAAATCTCTACTTCTAATGATTTTGTGATTTTCATAATCCTATAAGTGATAACAAAAATCAGTATCATTATCAATAAATGTACACTTCTTGGATTTTGCCTCAAGATTTGTTGTATTTGTTTTGTCGTATGGACAAAATGCTTCACCAATGAAAGTCTTCAAAAATTAATAGTTTACCTTTTGCACGTCCATGCCTCCTCTAGAATTCCACCATTCGAAGATCTTGAAGGTCCTCTATTAATTAAATAAAAGAAATATCAAGCATCTTCCCAAAGCTTGTGTAAGGGAAACTCTGCATGAAATCTCATACTCCTTGCATGCTCCATGATTGTCGTCTTCATCCTTTCTAACACCATTTCTTCACAGATTGTTCTTGGGTGTTTTCACTCTATGAATCTATGTTTTAGAACAATAATCATCAAACTCCCTTGCTGCAATATTCACCTACATTGAAATACATTCGAGACACTTCAACTTTTTCCTCTCTCATTCTCAACCAAAGTTTTCAATTTCTTAAAAGTATAAAAAACATCACATTTTTGTCGGGCACAATAAACCCAAAGTTTTCTAGTTTTATCATCCAATAAAAGTAACATAATATTAAAGGGGCCACCAAGAGATGATACCTGAGAAGGTCCCCATACATCTGTATGCACAATCTCTAACCTTTCACTCTTCTTTCTTTTCCAACTATGAGGAAATATGACTCTCTTTTGTTTTGGAGGAGTAAAACCTGATAGCTCCACGAGAAATCAAATCAATTTGTTTAGATTTGGCAACAAATTTCTTTGTGAAGTGTCATCCTTCTCACTCATGTGTGTCCAAGCCTATGATGCCACAATGTAGTATCCACTCTTGAAGAAGCTAAAGAGATAGAAGGAGTTAATTAATAGTAAATAAATACAATGTACCCACCTTCTCTCTTTTTCTATCACCAATGATCGCTGGTGACCTTCCATGCCTTATGCGTAAATATAGATGCTCAAAACCTTCCTTGCCAAGCTGCCCACAGTGAAATTAAATTTTTCCTTGAATTATGGTGCATGTCTTACCTCTTTCAATAACCATTGGTTTCCATTCTTTCTTTATTTGTATCTTTCCCATCCCAACAATTTTGCATGGTGCATCATCACCCAAATGAACACCGTCAAAATCACCTTGAACATGATATGAAAATGTTTCCTATGGGGTGTGTCGTGAAATGAAGCCGAATCTACCAAGACTCATAAATACTATCTAAAGAAAGAATAAATAATCTTGTAACACATCACACATTACATTTGCTTCTGATTTTTCTTGTTGTCCATCTCTTTGTTTCTTTGGAGCTCACGTAGTCTTTCTCCATATGTCATTTCTTCCCATAATTCCAACACTCCTATCTTTCCAGTATGGATTTGGATCTTCCCTTCCTAAAATTTCCATAGTTCTTTGATCCATTTCCTCTATCCTTTTGTCTTCCCATTCTCCATGTTTAACACATTACACGATGTCTCACCTGTGCTTTTCATCGCATTTCCTCACTAAAGATAACAGAAAACATCATAAAATTTTTAAGAGTGTTTGAACCCGAGAGACATAGTTACTTACAATCATGAGAAAACCATTCCAACTTTCTGGCAATGAGCACATGATTAAAAGAGCTCTAACCTCATGATCAAAGTCCACTTTTCTGAGAACTTAGTTGATTAGTAGCCATATTAAATTCATTTTAAATGATGTGCAGAGACCCACCTTCGACATATTCATATTAAATAATCACTTCATTAAATACCTTATTGGATGATGGGGTTTTATACAGTTTAGTCTATGCATCCATCAACTCCTTCATTGTATTTTCTTTTTGAAATATTGAAAGCCACGGTGTTGTCATTATCCCGATTCATTATCATTCCTAGTTCCTTTTGTCAAGAGCCTCCCATTCTTTGTCCTTCATGGTCATTAGCTTATTTTCTATTCCTCCCAATGGTGGGAATAGAATCCTCCTAATATAAATAATCTTCCATCATCTTCCATGGCGAGTAGTTTTGGACGTTAAATTTCTCGACTCTAAACTTTCCATCTCACAAAGCCATTGATCCCTCGAACTGGGAACCCTCTTTTCCTATGAGTTACCTTTTCTCTGATACCAAGAGTTGTTGTTAAGAAAAATAGGATCATGGGCAATAAAACAAAAAAAATGCAAAATAAAACACAAAATATACATAATAAAATAGAGACACATATATGTGTGGTTCACCTGGTGTGGGATGTGTCCACCAAAGAAATTGCTAGTCATTCATTTTTTATTATCCATCAAAATAAATGGATACAACCTACATTGACACACCGGTTGTAACTTCCTCTTCTTTCTCTCACATTATACTCTCTCATAATACAATATTTCGCGATAATACCACGATTCATAATACAATTCCATCATAAAGAGGGTTTCCTTACAGGGAAAAAATCCCTAAAATAACTACTTCGGATATGTGACCTTATAACAAATGGTCCAGATTGACTACACAATTACAATATTTTACAAGTGTGTTTCCCAAAGGAACTAGCCGAGGGAGTGCTATCCCGAATCACCGGGGGCTACTAAAAATTGTCGCCACCCACAGGAAACGGTTAATGGAAATCCCCCCCCGTTATGGAATGGGATCCAAGCACGACTGGAAAAAAACTTTGAATTAGGAATATAGACAAGCTCCACAACCAACAAGCGTTGCCGTGGGGGTTGAGATACCCAAACCTCCTATACTAAACAACAAACTAATAAAATTAGAAATCATTAAGAACTAAGTAGACGGTTTTCCCTCAGCCACACGCACTTGGGGTTGAGGCAAGTCCACTTTCGAGAGGTTCATTCCCACCATTTTATTAGCAATCAGGTTCATTTTGTGTTCAAGAAGCTTGAGTTGTGCCTGAATTTCATCAACTTGTAGTAATATATTGATCTTGGAGCATCACTCACTAAATCAGCGAGCCAGCGCGTGGGGGCAAAGGAACAACTGGAGAGCACCAGCATTAAAATTTTGGAACATTGTAACTGGCTGTAAACATTAATATCGTGTGATGAAGCACACTTCCTTTGTATGGACCTTGGTGGATAGAACTCATCCTTAGACAGATGGGCATTTACTTAAAATTAATACAGTAGATAGAATAATTAACTATAGATTAGGCAGTTTGCTTTCAAGAGGGAAAACGCAGTATAGACACCCTCCCTTGTATCATTGTAAAAAAAAAACATCCATTCAACATTGGAAAGGAGAAGAGAAGAACTGATGAGAGTTTGTGAAGAACCTCCATGTATAGTTATTGAATTAATAGGAAGAGATTTGATTCAATTCCATGGATGTGTTTGATCTCGTGTGCTTATTTGCTATTATGCTTGTGCATGTTTGCTTCTTTTTATGCTTATCTTTTGTATGCAGCATATGTGATGCGTATCAGGTTTAGCCGAGAGAATGAGCTTCAATCGTTTCTCTGTCTAAGACAGGAGATTCCCGCATAGAGTGCGGTTAATTCCTCAGCATAAGTCGTCGAAGAGGCTGGCGGTTAATTTTGTTCTCGGTTGCCCAGGGTTTTATGTTGGGTTGTTCGAGCCATGTAGGTGAGTGTTGGTTGGACGTGAAGTCTCAATAGTTAGTCCGAGAAGAGGAAGCCGTAAAACCTTTTTGTAGGCGAGTGCGCGAGGTTTGATGAACTTCAACACTTGAAGAGTGGTGAAGGTGAAAGAGTGGCGAAGTCGCGTGAGGAGTCTGAAGGAATCAGAGGGAGATAAAGCTCAGGAGGGACATTTCCTTGGAAGCATCTCAGGAACATGCCTTGGAGAATACCTTTGAGTCGTTGTGGGTGCAGACCCCAGTGAATTCGCATAGGGCAAAGGTGGTAGGGTGGAAGATTCTCTAGAGGAAGAGAATCGATGACTAGGAGTTGTCGAGGAGAAACCCAAAATCCCGAGAGCCGTCGTCATGGAAGAGTTGTGCGGGAGATAGCCGGAAGCTCAAGCGAGGAAGGATCAAAGCCCATCGGGCCGAGCAGAGTGCGTGAGGAGTCTCTGAAGGAATCAGAGAGAGATAAAGCTCAGGAGGGACAGTTCCTTGGAAGCATCTCAGGAACAGGCCTTGGAGAATACCTTTGAGTCGCTGTGGGTGCAGACCCCAGTGAAGTCGCACAGGTCAAAGGTGGTAGGGTGGAAGATTCTCCAGAGGAAGAGAATCGATGACTAGGAGTTGTCGAGGAGAAACCCGAAATCCCGAGGACCGTCCGATCATGGAAGAGTTGCGTGGGAGATAGTTGGAAGCTCAGGCGAGGAAAGATCAAAGTCCATCGGGCTTCGGGGTATCGACATTCGGGGATTGACAAGGCAAGGGTCCAACCCCTTTGAAATCGCGACCGACGATTTCCCGAGATCAATCTGAGCCGTCGATTGGAGAAGGGACGTGTGGCGTAGGATCCCTTTGGATCGGGGTTCGGAGTTCGGCGTTCCCGGAGGTAAGAGTTCTATACTCTTTGAAACCGCGACCGGCGATTCCTCGAGTCAATCGGAGCCGTTGATTGGAGGGAGGACACGTGGTGGAAGATCTGGAGGAGTCAAAATTCAGGGTTTTGCAGGGTCTGTGGCCTTGGGCATCAGGAGGCGCGAACTCCCGAATCGCGAAATCCCGATAGAGCAAGAGGGAGACAGGTGTCGAGACGTAGGCCTCCCCCGGAGACGTTGACAGGTGGCATCGGAGAATCGGGATTCGGGGTTTTGTGATGCAAGGGAATTG
>SNQJ01S0115260.1:18732-33808 GCA_010110895.2 Picea sitchensis
TGTCTCTGTTTAATGGTCCTATGGTAACTGTCATCTTACTTTTGACTGTTAAGCAAGAATCATAAGCATCTTTGGCTAGTTTGTTGACCCATCATATATATGGTTTATGTATGTTTTGGTTAACCAATTGGTTTTCTTATCCATCTATTATACAAACCTATCTGATAAATATCTCTTGAAGGCCTTGTGTTGCATGAATATAGTTAGACTGTCTTGAAGATGCAATCCGGAGATTAGGATATTCATATTGATCCAAACCCACACTTATTTTTGAGAAAATAGTTTCCAAAAATATTAAGTTACCAGGCATCTCTGACTTACAGCGTAGGAGAGTTTCCTGGAGTGATAACAATGGGTTAGCAGTGAATGATACCTTGGTTGGAGTCGGTGCCTACCCTGTGAGTGTGGATGAGCGTTGTATGTTGACTTTGGTGCAAGGGTCGAACACCTTCAGGCGTTAGGTCTATGTGCCTTGAGGTTCTAGTCTTTGTTCCTCTAGGCCATGATGTCGATATGGGGATGTTGTCCCTTGGCTTGCAGGCATGGTCGTGTTGAGTTGGATAGGTAGTTATCCTCCTTGTTATTGAGCATGTCATGCCAGTTGTCTTGAGCCTGCATGTGGTGTCATAGTAACCTGTTTCCTGGACTGTGTGTTTGCATTCGTCGTCAGTGGTGTGGTCAAACTTTTGTTGTTGTTGCCTTCGTTCCCTTAATTATTCAAAATAAAAACAAAAAAATTGGCTTCGCCCATGGCCACATCCATGTGGTTGTTACATTCCACTTCCTAACAATTTGAACCAAGACATGGAGTTCCTTATCGTACGCAGGATAGTTTAGGACTCCATCGTGAAACATTTTAGAGTCATAACATATTGGCTTACTCCTTTCATCAAGACTTCTCCCATAACATATCCACCTGCATCCATCTCCACTTTGAAATTATTCTACAAATTAGGTAATGTAATAGCTGATACATTGATTGATATTCCATTTTATCTCATCAAAAGATTTATATTGATTGTTTCCCCACTAGAAACTCTTACCACTAACCATTATGGAATGAAGTGGTGCAACTATATCCAAAAATGATGTTATAAAGTTTCATAGGTACTACACTACCACAAAAAATCTTGTAAATTTAGTGACATTAGTAGGAAATAGACACTTGAGGATGGCCTCCATATTTTTGGCATCTATCTTGAGTTCCCATCCACCAATCACATACCCTGAATACATCAATGTCTATTGAGAAAACTCACCTTTCTTAAGGTTATCTAGCATTTGATTCCTTTTTAGAGTCTCTAACACCTGCATGAAATGTGATGTATGATGTTTCTAGGTAGAGATATAAAATAATATATCATCTAAGTACACTATCACAAATGAATCTAGAAATTTGTGAATCTAGAAAGGGACACAATACATTATTCATCAAACGCATAAATGTATCTAGTACATTACATAAAGAAAAAGGAATTACCGACCATTCATATAGATATTTCCTTGTATTGAATTAAATCTTATAGGTGTCATGTTATTTAACTCGTACATGGTGGTATCTTGACTTGAGATCCAAATTGGCATGCTGCAATTGATCTAAGAAATCATCGATCCTAGGTAGAGGGTATTGATTCTCAATGGTGATCTTATTCAAATATTTGTAATTGGTACATATTTTCCTATTCCCATCCTTATTCAATACTACGATGATAGGTGACTCGAAAGATGAGGTGCTTGGTCAAATTACTCCCTATGAGAAGTTGAAACTAGCATTTTTCTAGCATAATGATGCTTCTATGAATGCTTTATCTCCTATATCCAATGACATGTATTTATACTTCAAAATATTGGTTGGAGTGATTATACATGGGCTATAGGAGGTAATGAACATGAGAAACCCATGAACTATGCTAAAAAATTTGTATTTCTATATTTTTTGTGTCAAATAAATGCATATGCATGTTGTTGAGGGATAAAGAACATATATAAATCTGCATACTCATATTGTCATATCAAAGGTAGCTTATGACTTTCCAAATCAAGTTTTTTAAAGACTCTAAGGAGGAATTGAGGGGAAATGAAGTCTGCAAGTGGGAAATGGAGTTAAGATTCAAGCCAACAAGTGAATCCATGCAATGATGTGGAAAAATATGCTATAACAGATGCCCATTAATGTGTGAGTTAAAAAGGGAAAATAATGGTTGAAATACATTATAAAATATAGGAGGATGTTGAAAAACAGGCCCAGGAAAAGTTCACCAAACAATGAACCAAAATAGAACCTACAAACGAAATCAATTATAGTACCCATGCTCAAGAGTGATAAAAGTGTGGCCACCAAATAAAGTACACTATGGATCCATGAAGTATGTATATAATTACTTATCATGGCCATGAAAAATGATTACACAGTGGATCCATGTCAAAATAGATCATAGCCACGAACAAATACAAAGTGGATCTATGTCTCAGAATTAGAGGAGGATATCTGGAATCAAGAAGATGAAAAAACATACCCTCCACAAGTATCAATGTTAGAAAAATGATTGGTACTATCCAATGCAACTTGGGTAGTGAAATAAAAGAGTTGATGCTACTACATACCCTAGATATTCAAAACAAATCATCGATGGTGTGATTCTACATATGTGAATGGATGATTTGAACTCAAACATAGTGAGACACCATTTGATTATTTTTCATTGATGTATACCATTAAAAAATGAGTTACAAACCAATGATAATGATAATGGGAATCATGTTTTATCTAGGTGGATATCATTGGCCACCCACATATTCCAACTGGCCCAAAATAGTATTCTAGAAATTTACTATTTTTAGCAGTTTTTCAGTTCCTAAACATCCCAGGCCATTTTGAGGGCCTAAATGGATTTTTTTTTGTATATAGCACCTAAATTATAACTAAAGGATCTAATTGATCCCCCAAAATGAATCTCCTCAAGGATACCTTTCCAATGATCTATCGTTCACCCCAAACAAAGATCATATACCAAAGTTACACCCGTGAGAAGTTGATACACCAAACTACCCAAAAATAGGGTCCACAACATTGTTGGATTTTCATCTTTCGGGGTTAGGGTTTTGGATTTTTTTTATGTTAAAAAGTCCTTTAGAGCCTCATTGTAATGATTATCTTCTTGCAAATGCGAGTATCCATCAGATCTCTTCTAAGAGATAAGCTGCCACCATTCTAGCGAGTCTTTCACTCTATATTTCTATAGCTTTGTACATTTCACTCATTAATAGAAATTGTGTATTGTTGTATATATGTTCTTATTGTTATATTTATGATATATATTTGTTATATTATTGTCTCTCTTTAAATATCTCTCTATATTTCTATGTTATATCTCTTCTCTCATTCCGTGAAAAAAATAATCCATATCAGTGGTATCAGAGAAGGCTCCTATTTATCATTTTTTTTCAGTGCATGTCCCCAATGAACTCTGAGTATAGAAATTTGGGTCTCAATATTTTAGCCCCAAAAACCCTCCATGGAAGAAGAAAAAAAAAACAACAAACCATACGATTCTATTAATCTGTTGCTTGAGCAAGCTCTCACGCGATAGAGGGAAGAAATGATGGATAATTTTTCCCATGTTCTTTAGTTCCTGTTGATAACAACTGACGCATATTCATCAAGAGACCACTTTTGAGGCACCACTCTTTTCAACGTACATGTTAATTTTTATATTCCCATATTTGAAGGAAAGATAGATGTTGATTCCCTAGAAAAATGGTTAAATATGCTATAAGGTTATTTCTCTATTCAAAACTTTTCTAATAGGGAAATTATCACCTTCGCACTCTTTAAGGCTCTCCCCCATGTCAAACATTGGTGGGAAACTTAATGGGATAAAATTTCCACAGTGGAATCTAGAATCTATGGGGTCAATCCCACTTGGGATTTTTTTGTGGATGTGGCCAAGGAACAATATTTCCCTGTTGGTAACTATGATGACAAGTACATGAGATGGACTACACTTCATCAAGAGAGGGGCAAGGTAGTGCCATAGTTCACCAATACCTTCCATACCTTGCACACCAAGATAGGTATCGAATATTTTGAGTAGCATTTGGTTTTGAAATACCGTGGGGATATACACAGATACATCCAAATTGAAATGGAGTTTCTAGACATATCATCATTGGGAGATGCCTATCAATATGTTGTCAAAATTGAGAAAAAGTTTAGGCACTAGAACAAACATGAGTTCAGGTATGTGAATCCACAACAACCAAAGTAGGATAGAGACGAGACTAACAAACAACCTCCCGAAAACCCGTCCAAGCCACAGGAAAATAAGGGTCATGGGAAGACAAAGAAGGACACTAGAAAGTGGTGTGATTTCCAAAAAATACCCTGGCACAACACCAATGAATTTCTCTCAAAACAGTCATTGGTGGTCGATATCAAAGAAAAATATTTGAAACCAGATTCAAAACCTGATTCATAAAGGAATGTGAGAAGACAGATCATCGACGCAGACCCCACTACTACTGTCACGACCAAAAAAATTCAACCAGAAGAAACAATAGATCCTGAAGAGGGGGAGCACCTTTTTCATTCAAATATGTCGGTGAAGGGGACCTCACTACATTTTATTGTTGATAGCAGAATATGAAAGAACCTCCTCTCAGCAGAAGTCATCAAACAGTTGGGATTGTTGAAAACACCACACCTGCAACCGTACAACATCAGGTGGGTTCACCATGGATGAGAACTCCGTGTTAGCGAGAAATGTCAATTTTCATATGACATCCATCCCTTCAAGGATGAAGTATTATGTGATGTTTCCATTCCGGATGTCTATGATTTTCTCTTTGGATAGCCATATATGTGGAAGCGCCATGCTATCTATGAGTCTTGACCCCGTAGTTTGATTGTTACTCTAGGGCGTCTTCTCTACATGATACTAGAGGTAGTTCCAACTACTGTCCCAACTAAACAGTTCCGCAAGTAATATCTCATACTAAAAAATTCAGCTTCTTCATAGTTTGTTCAAAAGGTGAACAAACGAACATTGCAACCACTGCAGCCTTAGTCCAAGAACCTTCTGTCCAGTAGAAGCAAGTCGAAAAAATTGAAGAAAATCATAAGGATTCCTTCTACACACAATAATCTCATGTATCCAGACTGGTAAAAAGGGTCCAACCCTTCCAGCCATAGGTTTGTGACAAATTTCAACAAGCTAAGAAACAAAACTTCTCCAGCAAGGAAAGAAGTTCAACAAGATGGAGATTCAACAAATGCTTTTCCCTCTCCCATGGGTAGTCAATGAAATGGAGACCATTTCTTCCTAAGTAGGGAGTATTGATCTAGGTCGATATCAGTGGTCACCCATCTATTCCAACTGACCCAAAATAGTCTTCTGGCAATTTACTATTTTTAGCAGTTTTTCGGTTCTTAAACTTTCGGGGCCATTTTGAGGGCCTAAATGAATTTTTTTGGGGGATAGAGCACCTCAATGATAGATAAAATCCCTAATTAATCCCCCAAAATTAATCTCCTCGACAATACCTTTCCAACGCGATATTGTGTGACCCAGATGGAGACTATATGCCAAAGTTAAGCCCCTAAGAAGTCGATACACCAAACTACCCAAAAACGGGGTCCAAAAAATTGTTGGCTTTTCATATTCCAGGGTTAGGGTTTTACATTTTATTTATGCTTAAAAATGCCTTTGGAGCCTCATGGTAATGATGATGTTCTTTCGAATGCGAGTAGTCATTACATATCTTCTCATAGATAAGTTGCCACCATTCTAGTGAGTCTTTCACTCTTTATTTCTTCATTTTTGAACATTTCGCTCATTAATATAAATTATTTATTAATGTGTATATGTGTCTCTTGTTATATTTTTGATATATCTCTGTTATATTATTGTGTCTCTTGCAATATCTCTGTATATTTTTTTGTTATATCTCCACTCTCATTTTGTGACGAAAATAATCCATATCAAAGGTACCTTGTACATTCTAACAAGTGTAAATGAATGAGATGATGTCTAACACTTGTAGAATCTATTGATCGAGGAACATTGATTTATTCCCACTTTCAATACATAGGGAACCTACCACTGATGATTGTAATCCCTAAGTTACTAAATATACTCTAAATCCCGATCCCAGAGAAAATGAGCCAAATTCGATGGGAATAGATCTGTTGTAAGGAGGGTATTCATGAATCCACCATCACCCAACATAAGAAATGGAAAAAATACAAATATTTTGAAGGGACTCAGACAAAATATTGGATGAACACATCACCGGGTATGTCTCTTTCATACACCAAATGGAATAGAGCACATAAGAGAACCTCTAATAAATGACCAATAATAAAAACCACTAACAGAGGAAAATATTTCCACCAATGAGAAAAATCGAACCCAAGGTACTACATGAATCCCAAAGTGTGAATAAAGGTCTTGACATCGAACACATGGGAAACTACTTAGTCAGTGACCAATGAAGGAATTCCATCTACTAAGTGAAAGGTAACCTATTAATGATGAAAATAGGCCCAGGTTTCTACTCTAGGTCAAAGTTTTAGAGAAATGCATCTTAGTCGATAAGATTTTACCCACCAACAAGAATTCAATAGTGACCTTCCATACTGGCATGATAATAACACAAAGATTATTGTTGATTATGAGAAGTACTTGACACAAGAAGTCTAACATGGAAAGTCAATAATTCTGAAGATTTGTTGACGTATGCTAAAACTTCCCTTGAACAAAATCATGACACAAAAGTGACTTAGGCAGCGTAGACTCAAGAATGAACAATGACATAATACTTTGACACAAGAGGCATCATAAAACTCTCTAGAGTGACTGAAAGGATAACTATTTAGAGGAGTAAAGACTCAAAGAATAAGTTTTAGTTCCCTAAAGCTATACTAAACCCAATTTTCTAAGATAGAGACTAAAAACTAGTGTTTTTTTAAAGGGCGACATGATTGATGACGAAAAATACTAAGAAATAGACTCTTTCCCATATTACTTTTTTTATATTTTATTTTTTTGTCTTTTTCATATTATAAAATCCTAAAAAAGAAAAAAATAAAGGTTTAATATAGTGGAGGAGATGAGTGTCATGGGAAAGAAAACTAGTTCCAAGAATAGAGAACATACCTATGCTCAATGCAAGGAACTCATGCACGATATGGACACTCAGGGGAATGTTTCCTCCAAGGATACAAGTTTCAAGTCACAAAGGAAATAAATAAAATAACTGGAAATTGAAGAGAATGCATAAGAAATAAGCTATATGATATTAAGTTGAGGCTGATATTAGGCTCAAAATTGCAATAAGGAAAATGAAATGTAGTATTACAACTTAACACATAAATGTGGGCACCCCATGGGTATTGGCTAGAAATTTTTTGAGAATAAGTCATGTGGCTTTCATGAAAATTCATGGTGGGACTAAATAGGGATCCTGAGCATATGGAAATACTTTAGCATGGATTCCAAGCTACAATCAAGGTTCTAAATAGGGCACCCATGGATGGTAGGCTCTACCACGTGAATTACAACACTTGTAAATGGAAAAAAAAGATATGTTTAGTAACTCAGTGGGATTAATACTAAGAAAACAAGAACTAGGAAATGGATAATGAAAAATGCAAGGAGGGAAAAATATAAAATGTATGCCATTTTTGAGATAATTACCTATCAGAATGGATTGACATGGAAAAATGACAAAGACAAATGTCTCCAAATTCCTATATATATGAATAACAGCACTCATCCTGAAGTTAACAAATCCAATATAGAATCCTATGATAAGAACTTGTTCTTTGGAATACAAGACTTTAAAATGACAAACTTTAAAAGTACAATATGGTACAAATCACGACACAACCTTGCATTTTATGCCTAGTACTTCTCTAGCTAGATCCCATTTCTAGGCTTAGGATAAGGGTTTCTTTGGCAGTCAACCAGTAAATTCTAAAAATTTGGGAAGAAATAATAATGGATAATGCATGTCTTCCCATAATATACCATATGTAATCATGTCTTCAAGGATATCCTCATCCGAAGGAAATTCAACATGTGAATAGAGAAATAAACTTCAAGAAGATTTAGCCATTTTTCTAGGGCATCCGCATCTATCTGACCTTCAAATACGGGAATATAAAAATTGAGTTATACCTTGAAAGGTGAGGTGATTATAAATTTTCCTCTTGATGACGATGTTCCTATTGTTATTGGTAGGCATTGAAGGATGTGGGAAAAATTCTCTGTCATTTCCTCCCTCTGTTGCCTGAGAGCTTGCTCAAGCAGCATATTGATAGAATCTTCCGCTCTATCATTTTTATTTTATTCTTCCATGGAGAATTTATTGGGCATGTGAGAGATATTGTCCTTAAGAGAGACAATATCGATACTCAACTTTATATACTCAGACCTCGTCAGGGACATGTACTCAAAAATGATCAAGAGTAGCCTGTTATGATACCACTGATCCATATTATTTTCATCACGAAATAACAATGGAGATATAATAAATAAATGTACATAGATATATCATATATCCAATAATATAATAGATATATATATAACCATAAACATAGATATACAATAATACACAATTGTTATTAATGAGCGAAATGTACAAAACTGTAGAAATAAAGAGTGAAATACTCGCTAGAATGGTGGCAACTTATCTATGAGAAGAGATGTGATGGATACTCATATTTGAAAGAATATGATTGTTAAAATGAGGCTCCAAAGGAATTTTTAACATAAATAAATTCCAAAACCCTAACACCAGAATATGAAAAGCCAACAGTTTTGTGGACCCCATTTTGGGCAGTTTGGTGTATCAACTTCCTAGGGGCGCAACTTCGGCATACGATCTTCGTTTGGGGCGCATGATATCTCATTGGAAAGGTATCGATAGGGATATACATTTTGGGGGCTCAATGAGATAATTTGTACATCATTAAGGTACACAATCATGAAAAATATTCGCTTAGGTCCTCAAAATGGCCCTAGAAGTTTAGGAACCGAAAAACTACTAAAACTAGTAAGTTTCCAACAAACAATTTTGAGCTAGTTGGAATAGGTGGGTGGCCACTGATATCCACCTGGATCAATCCTCCCTCCTTAGGAAGAAATGGTCTCCATTTTTTTCAGTTATCTAGGGAGATGGGAAAGCGCTTGCTGAATATGAACCTTGGTGAGTTGCTTGCCTTGCTGGAGAAGTTGCGTTGCTTAGCTTGTTGAAGGTTCTCACGAACATATTGTTGGAGGGGTTGAATCTTTTCAAACAACCTATTCTATCTTGGATTGATTGGGTAGTGTGTAGGAACTCTTGTAGGTGAAGAAACAATATCTTATACAATCTACTTCTATTGAATAGAAAGGTCTTCGACTAAGKCTTTAGTGGTTRCAAAGTCCTTCTCTTCACATTTTGAGAAGATTCTGAAGAAGTTGAATTTTGTAGTATGAGATACTACCTTGAAACACTATTTAGGTGTGAAAATAGTTGGAGCTACCTCTGGGATCCTGTATAGATGACCCCCTAGAGTAATTATGACACTATGAGGTTGAGACTCATAAATAACATAGCGCTTCCACATATATGGCTAGCCTAAAAGAACATCACAGACATCCAACAAGGAAACATCACATAAAATCTCATCCTTGAAGGGATATATGTCATATGAAAATTGACACTGTTGGATGACACAGATATCATCCCTGGAAAATCCACCCAATGTTGTATGGTTGCAGGTGTGGTGTTTTCGACAATCCCAATTTTTTGATGACCTTTGCTGACATGATATTTTTTTGGCTTCTTCTATCAACAATGAATTGCAATTGGGTCCCCTCCACCCACATTTGTGAATGGAACAAATACTCCCCCTCTTGAGTATATCCTAGTTATTCTAGTTGAATTGTTGTGGTTGTGACAATAGAAGTGGGGTATGTGTCAATGATCTGTCTTCTCCAATTATTTTCTGAATCAGATTTTGAATCAGGGTTTGACTCATTCTTTTTTATATCAGCCACCAATGATTGTTTTGAGTGACATTCATCAGTGCTTTTCTAGGGGATTTTGTGGAAATCACACCACTTTGTAGTGTCCTTCTTCGTCTTCCTATGACCGTTATTTTCATGTGTCTTGGAATGGTTTTAGGGATGTTGTTTGCTAGGGTCGTCTTTATCATACTTTGGTTGGTGCGGATTTGCAGACCCAAACTCTAGTTTCTTCTAGTTCCTAAATTTCTTCTCGATTTTGACAGCATATTGATAGGAAACTCCCAATGATGATATGTCCAGAAAATCCATTTTAGTTTGGATGTACCTATGCAGAGCCCTGTGGTATTTCAGAACTAGATGTTTCTTGAAGTCTTTTATACCCAGCTTGGTACGCAAGGTATGCAAATTATTTGTGAACTACAACATTGTTTGTCCCCTCTCTTGCCGCAATGTGGTCCATCTCATGTATTGGTCATCATAGTTACCAACAGGGTAATATTGTTCCTTGACCACATCCACAAAAAAAGCACAAGTGGGATTGACCCCATATATTCCAGAATCCTCTATGGAACTTTTCTGCCAGTATGTTTCCCACCAATGTTTGACATGGGGGAGATCCTTGAGGACTACAAAGTTGATATTTTCACTGTCAGAAAAATTTTGAACAAAGAAATAACCTTCTAGTAGATTTAACCCTTTTTCTAGGGAATCCACATATATCTAACCTTCAAAAATAGGAATATCAAAATTGACTTGTACCTTGGAAGGAGAGGTTCTTCCAAAATTTCCACTTTATGAAGACATGTCTGTTGTTATAGGTAGGGATTGAAGGATGTGGGAAATATTCTCCATCATTTCGTCCCTCTGTTGCGTGAGAGATTTCTTAAGAAACATATTGATATAATATTATGCTCCATCATTTTTATTTTATTCCTCCATGGAGGGTTTCTTGGGCATGTGATAGCGATTTTCCTCAAGAGATACAAGCTCGAGACCCAACTTTCTATAATCGGACCTCGTCAGGGACATGCACTGAAAAACGATCAAGAGCATTCTACTCTAATACCATTGATCCAAATTATTTTCTACATGAAATGAGAGTGGATATTTAATAAGGAAATGTATAGAGATATATCAGATATCCAATAATATAATAGAGATATATAACCATAAACATATAGATACAGTAATACACAATTTCTATTAATGAGCGAAATGTACAAAACTGTAGAAATACAAAGTGAAAGAATCGCTATAATGGTGGTATATTATCTCTAAGAAGAGAAGTGATAGCTACTCACATTCACAAGAATATGATTGTTACAATGAGGCTCCAAAGGCCTTTTTAAGATAAATAAAATCCAAAACCCTAACCCCGGAAGATGAAAAACCAACAATTTTGTGGACCCTGTTTTGGGTAGTTTGGTGTATCAACTTCCCCAGGGTGTAACTTTGGCATACAATATTTGTTTGGGATGAACGATAGCTCATTGGAAAGGTATCAATGAGGAGATTCATTTTTGGGGATCCATAAAATCCTTTAGGTGTCATTGAGGTTCCCTGTCGCGAAAAATATTTGTTTAGGCCCTCAAAATGGCCCCAAAAGTTCAAGAACCTAAACACTGCTAAAAATAATAATTTTCCAACAAACAATTTTGATCCAGTTGGAATAGGTGGGTGTCCATCGATATCCACCTAGATCAATCCTCCCTCCTTAGGAATAAATTGTCTGCATTACGTTCAGTTCTCGGGTGAGAGGGGAAAGTGCTTGTTGAATCTGAACCTTGGTGAGTTGCTTTCCCTTCTTGAGAAGTTGTGTTTATTATATTGTTGAAGGTTGTCACGAACCTGTTATTGGTGGGGTTGAATCTTTTTAACCAACCTGTTGTATCTTCGCTTGACTCGCCAGTGTGTAGGCACCCTTGTAGGTGAAGAAATAATCTCTTCTGCAATCTGCTTATGTTGAATAGAAAGGTCCTGAATCACATCATGTCATACTAATGTTACTCGCAATACTCTATAACATCACATTTTTAGTCTCCAAATGTATTCATACCACTATATATTATATGATATTTTACTATAAGTTATTATTTTGTATTCTTATTTTACCTTTTATAAGTTGTATACTTCCCATAACTTATCATAGATTATAGAGTAGTAATTTGATAACTTATTAGAATCTTTATAAAAAATATTTAATGATAATTAACATCACAATTTCAACCGTCTTAACACTCAATACAATAACAATGTTAAATGTAGTTTTGAACTTCTACCTAGAACTCATTTTCCCTTGTTTCTTTTAGTAGTTGTGTTGGCATGTTTACAGGCAGAGTGTGCTTGTCATTGATGGAAATAACAACAATGATGATGGTAGGTTTACAGATAGAGTGTACATGGAAAGAATAGAAGCCAACAGCTAAGACACAGAAGAACAAGGTCGAGAAGATGAGAAGGAATAGTGCAGAGTTGCATGCAGAGAGAAAGTGGGCGCCATGGATGAGGTGAAGTCCATTACCAAATCTCAGGAGAGATAGAATTCCCAGAAATGCAAACGAGGTATAGGTCATCAAGGCTCGCATAAGGATCAAAGGTCATGGCCTTTAACACTTAGATATTTGAGAAAGACAAAGCTCAAGAGGAGGAGCGACAGTGGTCATTGGATCACCAATCCAGAATACCCAATGGTTGTTAGATCATATTCCAGACAGAAGGAGCGCATAGAGGAGGATATTATACCTCATCTGTCAGATCAGAGAGTGAAGGACTAGAAATCGTTGGATCCAAGGGACACGTGGCAAGAGATCATAATTTCGATGACTCACAAGCTAAAGGATTCAAAGGTGAGAGTTGTAGGAACTCGTGATATGTGAAGTCGCAAAATAATCTGGGTCATTGGATCCAGAGGACACGTGGCGAGAGATCAACATTTCGCTGAATCACAAGTTGAATAAGTCAAAGACGAGATTTGTAGGAACTCACAATATGCGAAGGTGTGAAATGATCTGGGTTTTTGGATCACCAAGAAATCTCGACTATTGATATGATATGAATCATTTCAAAGCTTCATGAGTTGAGAGATTCTAGGCAACCCACAGCAGGAAATTGTGAAATGCGAAATCATGATTTGATCCGAGTCGTCGATCAAAGGGAAAGATCTGGATCGTTGATCTGATATGAAGTCATTTCAGAGTTTCGCGTATCGAGAGTTTGGAGGCAACTCACAATAGAATTTTGTGATATGAGAAATCGCGAAGCACCCTTTTTCTTGGACCGTGATCATAGCTTGTGGCCACATCAAAGGAAGAGAAGTGGAAGAGCTAACGTTGCTAGTCTCCATTTCAGAGTTTCAAAAATCGTGAGTTTGTAAGAAACTCACAGTAGGAGGTCACGATATGAGAAATCATGAAGTACCCTCGTGCTTGGCCCCTGGTCACAACTAGTGGTCACATCAGTGGGAGAGAAGGGAAGGAGCTAAGTGGTACTAGGCTCCATTTCAGATTTTCATGAGTCGGGAAGACCAAGGTGACTCATAGTTGATCACCTGAAATGTGAAATCATGAAATGACCATTGGTTAGGCATACGGTCACCACCGATGGTCATGTGAAAAGAAGGGGCTTAGCCAGAAAATAAAAACACCCACTGTGTAGTTTTTCTCAGGAAATAATAAAGCAACAAATGGATGAGTGCATGAAGGTTATCTCAGTAACTGCTAGAGAGGAACTGATTGTAACTACAGAAATCCATTGATGGTTTCAGCCAGAGAATTTGAAGAGGCTGCAAGGTGATTGTCAGAGAAGCTGAAGAGTCTCGAGGTATCTATTAGTGGAATGAAGACTCATCGTAGAGACGATTGACAGATGGAAAATAGTTGAAGATGGTATCTTCCAGAGAAACCAAAGAGTCTTGGAATAATGACCATGGATGAAGAACAGACTCAGTGTAATCGCCAGAAGGGATGAAGAGTTAGGTGTATGATTTTGTAGAGGATTGGGAAAGATAAATATATGCGGAATAGAGAAGAGGAGGTTTCGTGTGTGGAGAATCATTCATGTGGGTAAAAGCAGGTTGTGTGCAGCTGCTGAAATGCACAGAAGAAGCGTAGCGCATCGAACAAAAATTCATATATGATAGAGGAAGAAAAAGTTGAGGTGCGCATGCAGAGACAGAGAAGAAGAACAAAAATATTATGAAGATGCGTGGAGGAGGAAACTGATGCAGGAAGAGAAGAGAAGTGTATCATAACAGTGATGAGACTGGTAATCCATTGATGAATACTATATCACTGTAATAGATTCAAGAAATCAAATATTAATATTTCAAGGTGGTAGGGAGGTGCTAGAGAGGATTGTTGTCCTTAGAGGTTCAAGTGGTTTCTTGAAAATAGGGAGTTGTAGCTTCCATCTGGTTACAACCATAAAAACTAGGGTGGCAGGGTGGTGCAAGGGAGAACTAATGCTCATTTTTATATAGGTCGGTGCCTGTGTGACTGGAATTTGGTGCTTCCATCCAGTTGGTGCTGGAACACTTAGGGAGTTGGTTATTCTTTCTAGTGGGTTCTAGAGAAACCAGGGAGTGTAATTCCCGTATAATTCTAAACATCATTAAGTTTCCTAATCATTTTAAGAAAGTAAACTGAAACAAAACTTCATAACATGATATTGACTTTTATAACAGCAACTTCAGTATCTTGGATTTATCAATAAATACTAAATTATTTACAGTATGAAATAAATACACAACTTAACAAGTACCTGGATCTGATGCTAATTTCCATTGCCTCTTTACTTTGCTGCTGCCTTTCTGCTCCTTGCTACACAGATCAACCCTGCCACAAATAAGAAAATAACTACCCAAAACTACTGTCCTCCCTGCCAACTAGGAAAACTACCTAGCTCCAGGATATCTACGGATATACTGGCCCTCCGTGCCCAAAACCTCCAGCAACTCAGTGCCTCCCCTGATCAAAAGTCACAGTCTAGAACACTCTGTTCCTTGCTCACAGCAAGCCAACAGTCCACAAAATATCACAGGCTCACAGCCAATACCACAGTGC
>SNQJ01S0115261.1:0-15786 GCA_010110895.2 Picea sitchensis
GAAAATGTCTCCTTGGTATATATAGGAGACTAGGAGGTATAATTACAACTAATGGCCTAAAGCCGACATAAATAAAATAACATTACTAATATAATATGCCCCAATTAAGGGGTAATGAGCCAATATTAGGGCTTAACATATTGCAGTTGTGTATTAGTGTGAATATTGTATTTTGATAGAGGAAACTATGATATAAATAAGAGGAAGTTATAATGGTTGGTGTGTAGGTTGTATCCCTTCATTTTGTTTTATAATAAAAATGAAGGACCTGACAGTTTCTCTGGTGGAAGTATCTCACACTGGTTGAACCAAATATATCTGTGTCTCTATCATATTGTGTATCTTTTGTGTTTTATTTCTGCATTTGTTTTATTTTCTTGCTCCGCGATCCTATTTTTATAACACCAAGCCACTCATATTGAGTCAAGGGGAAATAATGTCAAGGAAAACGTATGAAACAAATTGTTTCAACCAATTGAAGGTAATAAGAAAGGAAAGGGTAAAATGAAATGAACAACCACATTAAAGAAAGAAGATGACAAGTCTTCATGTTCAAATTGAAAAAAGGAAGGAAATGTTGAGGCCAAGTGTTGGAAACTCTATCTAGAACTATGACCAAATATGTTTGGAAACATGAAGGGTAATAATAATAACACTACGACAATCAAACATGACCTTGGATCATATTCAGGTTATTAAACCAAGATCATGACCATGGGAGTACCATGTACATCTTCGTTTGTTAATTCTAGCGGTAATGCCCATTCTTTAAAATATGAATCTATGCATGATGAAAGGAAAATAAGTGAGCTATTTGATATTAGAGTTATCTCAAAACATACAAATATTGATACACTCTTTAATAGTGGTTTGCAAGATAATATCACTTCTGAAGAGATTATCAAGACATTGGGACTTGCAACTAAGCCTCATCCAAAACCATATCATTTAGGATGGATATGTGAAGATGATAAGTTGCAAGTATCAAAACAAGACAAGCTTAGATTTGCAATCACCTCTAAGTTCATAGATGGGGTAGAGTTAGAGGTTGTACCACTTGATATTTGTGAAATTGTTTTGGGAAGTCCTTATTTGTATGACATGAAAGAAATATTCTATAGATAAGAGAGACAATATCATCTTACAAGGTGGATTGAGTATATTCTAAGAGCCCATTGTTAGAAGACTATTTTTTCTCTTGTTACTACAGGACAAATGAAAGGGTTTGTAATTGCAAGAAATAATTTTGTACTCATGATAAACTTGAAGCTTCCAAAGGGTGTGATCCTAAACATAAGATGAATTAGTTAAGATTGTTTTTAACTATGATTAAGTGTTTCAAGAACCACAAGGATTACCTCCAAGGAGAGAGATACAACACGAGATTTAATTGTAGCAAGATGCATCTCTTCCTAAAATTGGCTTGTATAGGTTATATGTTCTCGAGAATGAATAAATAAAGAAAAAAAATCAATAGTTGATCGAGAAATGAGTCATATGACCAAGTACTTCTCCACATGGATCACCCATTGTATTGATACCAAATAAAGACGATAAATGGAGAATGTGTGTGGATTTCCAGGCATTGAAAAAAATTACGGTGAAGAACCATTTCCCTCTTCCTTGTATTGATGATTTTTTGGATCATTTATAAAATGAAAATTATTTAACTAAGTTAGACTTAAGAATTGGTTGTCATCAAGTAAGGATTTTTGAAGATGATATTTGGAAAAATACTTTTAAAACAAAACAAGGTTTATTTGAATGGTTGGTTATGCCCTTTGGGATTTATGATGCTCCTGCTACTTTCATATGAGTTATGAATGATGTATTTAGGACATTCATAGATGATTTTTTAATATTCTACTTAGATTATATATCGATTTTTAGTGAAAGTTGGGAAGATCATGTAAATCTTGTTAGGAAAGTATTATATGTTTTGAAAAAGGATAAATTGTGTCTAAAGATGTTAAAATGTGAATTTGGGAAAACATATTTAATTTATTTGAGCTATATAGTAGGGGGTCATGACTTAAAAAATGGTCTCTCTAAAGTTGAATCCTTTATGAAGTGGCCTACGCCTAATAATGCAACCAAATTTAGGAGATTCATGGGGGTATTTTATTATTGGGGAAAGATCATTGCTAAGTTTTCTTTTATAGAATTTCCTTTACATGCTTTGACAAGCACTAAGAAGGTCTTTTGATGGGGAGGTAAACAAAAAAAAAACTTCGAGAGATTGAATGTAAATATTAGTATATCCCCAGTTCTAGCATTTCCAAATTTACAACGACCATATGATATTGAAATAGATGCAAGTGATCATGCCATGGGGGAAATGTTAATACAATGGAGGAAACCCGTTTGTTACCATTATGAGACCTTCATTGGTGCGGTAAGAAATTATAATACATATGAAAAAGAAATGTATTCTTTGGTTCAGAGTGTGAAGAAGTGAAAACATTATTTGATGGAAAAATATATAATCATACATACATATCATCAACCTTTGTAGTATCTCCAATCACAAACCAAGCTACAACAACCACATCATTTTCGGTGGATGGAATTTTTGCAACAATTCCATTTGGTAATCAGGTGTAAGAAATATATAGAATACAAAGTTGCTGATATGTTATCTATACCTTTTTCTAATGCATCCATTATTTTACAACATGGTTCATTAGCTCATGAAAGTTACATTGAAAAATATGTTAGAGATGAAGATTTTAAGGATGTTTATGAAACATTANTAATGCAACCAAATTTAGGAGATTCATGGGGGTATTTTATTATTGGGGAAAGATCATTGCTAAGTTTTCTTTTATAGAATTTCCTTTACATGCTTTGACAAGCACTAAGAAGGTCTTTTGATGGGGAGGTAAACAAAAAAAAAACTTCGAGAGATTGAATGTAAATATTAGTATATCCCCAGTTCTAGCATTTCCAAATTTACAACGACCATATGATATTGAAATAGATGCAAGTGATCATGCCATGGGGGAAATGTTAATACAATGGAGGAAACCCGTTTGTTACCATTATGAGACCTTCATTGGTGCGGTAAGAAATTATAATACATATGAAAAAGAAATGTATTCTTTGGTTCAGAGTGTGAAGAAGTGAAAACATTATTTGATGGAAAAATATATAATCATACATACATATCATCAACCTTTGTAGTATCTCCAATCACAAACCAAGCTACAACAACCACATCATTTTCGGTGGATGGAATTTTTGCAACAATTCCATTTGGTAATCAGGTGTAAGAAATATATAGAATACAAAGTTGCTGATATGTTATCTATACCTTTTTCTAATGCATCCATTATTTTACAACATGGTTCATTAGCTCATGAAAGTTACATTGAAAAATATGTTAGAGATGAAGATTTTAAGGATGTTTATGAAACATTAATCCATGGTACTAAAGTGGAAGACTTATATTATCATGTACATGAAAACTCACTATATCATCTCGTTAAATTGTGTATCCCTCATGATGAAAGAGTGCATGTAATTAGAGAATCACATACTTATCTCATTTCTAGTCATTTTGGTATAGGGAAAACAATAACTCAATTACAAAGTTATTGTTATTGGCCTTAGATGCATGGAAATATGTCCAAATATATAAAAGGATGTGTGATGTGTGCCACTAGAAAACCAAGTAACATAAAATTGGGTTTATATATGCATATTCGTGTACCTTCTCATCCATGGGAAAGTGTGTTTATGGATTTTGTGGTGGGTTTTCCTATGTCCAGGAAAGGTCATGATTATCTATATCTTATTATGGAAAAAATTAGCAAAATGTGTATTTTAAAGCCTTGTAAGAAAGGTGTGATAGGAGAATGTATTGAACATTTGTTCTTCCATCATGTTTGGGTTCATTTTGGTTTTCCCACACCCATTGTATTTGACTGAGACTCCTAATTTATTGGGGAGTTTTGGTAAACTTTGTGGGAGTTAATAGACACTAAGATTTAGAAGAGATCTTTTCATATACAAACCATTGGACAAACATAAGTGGTCAATAGGACCATAATAAAATTACTATGAGGATATTGTAACCAGTGTCCTAAGCTTTGGAATGAACAATTGTATTATGTATAATATGCTTATAACCATGTCATACATTCTTCTACATAGAAGTCTCCTTTTGAGACATGTTTAGGATATTTTCCTAAGTCTCCTCTAGGCTTCACTTTTGGGAAAGATTTAGTGGTGGATGAATGTAATGGTGCAGAAAAATCCAAGAAGTTCATCCAGAAGATCCAATTGGTTAATTTTTGGCAACTAAGGTTTGAATATTGTGCACACACCACAAGTCAACGCTACATGCATGCTCAAGTATATGCACTGCGTAGCACAAAGTTCTAGTGTATGTGCTAGCCAAGGATTTACTTTGACTTCCAACCCATTGTGTACTTTGCATGCCAAACTTGTTTTTCACTATGTGTTCTAAACTAGTTTTTCACTACGTGCGCCAACCCATTTTTTACTGCACACAATGAATTAAAGAAACCGCATGCATGCTAGATTCAAACATATCTTCAGGGATCATTATAACTGATTGTGTAACAACCCAACTGATAATGGTTGAGGTTATGGATAATATGGCAAGTAGTTATGATTTCCACACTCCTTGAAAGATATGGGGGGATGTGTGAATATATGTAAGTGTTGGAATTTTGAGTGAAGAGAGAGTTGATTATGGTAAGAGAGAGATACAAGCCAAAGCTTGAGTTAAGATTAGTTTTTACTTCTTGTTAAGTATGGTTTTGGAATGAGAGAGAAAGTAGATCGAGGTCTGAGCACATGGCTCACCTCTGTTCTTGAATGCTAATGTATCTTGGCCATTCTACAACCATGTTGTATCTTACTATCTTGAATGAATGGAGTGAATGAGTATATCCATAACACATTTATCTCTGCATCTAATGAGTTCTTACTTGAATGTATGTTTGTGTTACATTGTACCACTCATGATAAATGAATGAATGACTAGATAATGAAGGTTTCATGTATGTTTTGTTCTTTAACAACATGCACAAGACTAATGGTCTCTGCAATTCTCATGGTGTCTCAGGGGAGACCTTCTTCAATCCTTGACTGGAGATTGAATATGCTGGTGCGTATGGAGTTTTGTTGGTAAACTATTATTGAACCCTAGGTATTTAACCCCCCATAAGATAGAAAGAGTCAACAAATGGTTATGTTGCTGGGACATGAAGGTTTTGTACTACATGGAAAAGGAATAAAATGAGGTGGAAAACTTCCAAAAATAAGATACAACACTTGATAACTGAGAAGGAGAAAAAGTTCGCACGAAGAGAGACCATGAACCTATAGATCAACCTCAAATGGTAGAAAGACAGGTACATCTATACATATTTACATGAAAGTTTCTTTATTGAGTTTCCTTGTTTATTGTATGAGTGAATAAGGAGGATGACATAGATTAACTTTGCCTTGGGAGCCCAAGAATCATTGGTGTGGGACCAAAATACGGTCATTAGGATCAAATATGTGGATAATAAATGGGCCAGTGCTATTGAGTTATGGTTTGAGTGTGTGAAAGAAGGGTGTACTGTTTATTTTTCTATTGAATGCAGTGAATCCTTTAACAATACTGAGAGAAAGTTTGTAGTCAGACCTAGAAGGAGATGATTGGAATAAATCCCACTATGGATAAAGATGTTGTTCATAGAGAAGTGATGACATTTTATGCTTTGTCCACGTGTTCTCTATTTGATTAGATTGTTGATCCATTAATTTTTTTGTACATTCAATCCAAGGCCCACCATATTTTCTTCTCCCTCACATGGTGGTCATAAACAAAAACTCAATAGATTGGACACTCAACATGCAGAGGGCAGTTCGATTCTTCAATCTATGGATAATTGTCATAGTTGTGGATCCTTCTCACACTACCTTCACATGGAGCACTAGAAACAACGTAAATTGTCTTAGACCAGCTGCCATAATTTGCTTGAACAACCACAAATAAATTATAAAAATACTTGCAACTTACCATTACTGCAAATCTCTAACTACCAGCCGTTATTTTCTATACATATGAACTCCTCTAGGATCGATTACGTGAATTGATCACATGATTGAATCCTTCATTTTATTTTCCTGACTTGATCTCTCTTGGAATCATTACGCTTCTCCGCCATATTCCATATAATTTGCACCATATGTATAATCAATTTATTCCAAACAATGTGTCACCCATTATATAGTGACTCCTTGAGGCTCGTACAATTGTATTCTCTTGATCTTCAACTTGTGACAATGTCACCTCTACCTTTTTTGTTTTTAAATTGTAGATCCATATTTGGTTATCTATCAATATTATGTCTAATCACAATTTTTGATGTCGTGAAAACTTCCATGGTAATAATTGCAAGAGAAACATGGGACTAGACTATGTCTTATTTACATGGGAATCATTTTGAAAATAATACAGAATCCCCAGTCGCCCCTCAGAAGCAATCCAAAATATCAAAATATCCTCGATCCATGGCTGCATGTACTAGTTCCAACTCTGCTAACAAAAAGGAACTCAAACAAGTAAAAACATCTATGATAGAAAATCAACACATCAATAGGCATATTATGTACCAAGGTCGAATTTTGGGCACCTTCTTGCATCACCATGTGTGTCAAAACTAACCCGATTCCACTCGAGAATCAACAACAATCAAATATTCATTTTTAAATATAAGTAGTAATAAAACGATTCACGAGCCCACCACTAAAGAAATAATTCATATGCACAAAACTTACATGAACAATGAATTCTAGTAAATAGTTACAAAAACTAAGAAGTCTAAGTGTATCATCTGAAATTCTCTCTATCATCCATGTTGATATTTTTTGATTTGCAGGATTTGATCCCCAAGATAGACACGATGCTATCACTGGATTAATATTCTTGTATTTTCTTACTCTTTCTATGTTTTTGAAAACATAGAACCTGAATGGATTAGAAAACATTCGATCCTAATTTTATATCACATTACTTTGATAATAATCATGATTCTAAAGATGAAATTACTTCTGATGGAGCTGAAGGTGACAACATCAATCCGGATCCACCACACGACATCAAACACACTCTTGCTATCCCTGGCCCAAATATTTGAAAACTCCAATCCATACCCATGGCCATGAGCATCTCAATGACCTAATTATTCCACATTCACATGGTGAGGTGCAATGCTGTCTTTGTTCTGGAATGTCTTGTCATCTATAATGCTAGAAATTTCTTTCACTGTGCTACTCCAAGGTCAAATTATCCTTCATCACATATATCTTCATTTTCTCATGCTTGATACGCCTCTTGGCCAATGTTTGTGCATCATATTTAGAATCACATGCAAAAACCTATTTATCACGAACCTTTTGTCTTCGATACAACCAATGGCTCACACCATGATGCTCTAATACCATTTGATGACATTAGAGCTGCAATGGAATAAAAAAACACTCTATGTTATGAAAACTCAAAGCAAGGGACACCAATAATTTGGTAATAATCCACTGAAGGGAAAAATATATTAAAACATCAATCCCGCGTGTCTCCACTATTGTAAAAATCGTCCCTTTCTATAATATTAGGTTACCATAACAACTATGTCACAATTAGATCATTAGTTAAACTAAATGGATAACTATCTCCATAATAATCTCCTATGATCTTTCCACACTATCTCATCAACTCATTCCATGAATCTCTCAACTAATCTCCATTCCTAATATATTTCCTTGTCCTCATTTTTCAGTCATACATAGACTTCTAGAATTTAGTCTACCTCATTACAAACCATACAATTTATTCATTTAAATATTAAGAGAATGAGTATTCATTAAGTAGGAGTTATTTCTCATACTCCCCTTTTCTCTTTTTCATTGTTCCTTTGAATTGATTCCTTCATATTCATCTTTGCTCACATCTTCTGTCTTTAGAAATATTTGGTCTTCTTCATCCTCAATCTTCTTCTTGTACCTGCAAAACATAAATATTGTTGAATTCCATATAAAAGAGTATCCATCCACTGGAATACATGGGTCGCCAACCACTATATCCACCTATTCTCTAGAAACTCTTTCTCATACATTGTTCATCAACCATTATTCCATCATGAGTATTCATACCTATACCTATTACTTCCTGTACATAATCACCATTATCAACCTCATCTTGGGTTTTTGTCTTATCCGTAACCATTCTCTCAATGCTCTTGCATAAATAAGGGGTTAATGCACATGAAGCCTGAGGGGGGCATGGAAATAAGGGGGAAAATGAGAGAAAGAATGGATCCAATGGAACAGATCTGGAAGAAAATGAAATGAGGTGGGGAGAGGATGGACCTATAAGAGCAGAGGAGAAAAAGAGCTAAGATATATGCAAGAAGAGCTGAGATAAGGAATAAAGTCGAACAAAGAAAATATATCAAGGGGTGAAGGATGAGGGATTAGACCCAAGATAATGAGAAAGGAAATCACACTAGGAGGGTGTGCGAGATATAGTTTTGTGCTAGAGAGAAGCATAGAAGAAGAGAGGTTGTCAAAGAGATGAGACATTAGGAGGAAGGTATCAAGAGAGGATACCGAAAGTAGTGGGAGTAGGGTTTAAGAAGATGAAGTCATATCCCCTTGGATGATAAGAGATGTAGTCACATTAGAGGAAGATGAGGCATAGAGAAGTAGTGCCAACTCAACAGAAGGTGGAAATGGATCCCTCTGAGAATGGGAAGATGTCTAATAAATTGTGACTAGGTTGGTGCGACAACAGTTAAGGATCTCTTTGGGATACCTCACCGGAGATAATGAGAGAGTATGGAGGAAACCCCTCTTTGAACCACCCCCCTTGCACATTTTCTATAAAAAATAAGAACCCGAAGAAGGTGCAGAGATGAGAGAAGTAGAGGTAAGGGAAGTATACGTAAGAGAAGTATAAGAAGATATATCAGAAGAGATGAGTAGAGTAGAAAAACAAGTCAAAAATACTTCGCAAGAAAGAATATTTTTATTAGCAACAAGAAGCAATAGTCAGTCAGGAAGACAAGGTGTTAGAAAAAGTATGGAAAACCAAGACTAAACTATGAGGCTTTTGCATTTCATGGGACGAGAAGAGACGATGTAGAACAACATTGATTTACATGTGAAGCTATATGGCCTGTAAAGAGAGTCACCAACAAGGAATCCAAGATTGAGCAACTAGATACCAACTTCAGAGACAAAGCTCTAATGTGGTACATGAAGTACAAGGCTACGATGTCGATGAAACAAGAAAGGTTCCTAACATAGATAAAGAGAGATATGCTTAGGGAGTTTAATAATCGTAAGTTAGAATCACAGTGCATCACTGAGGTCAAAGAGATCAAACAACAAGATGGAGAAACCATGTGGGACTATGACTAGTGATTCAAAATATTGTTAGACATAATGACATTTCAGATCCAAATTCCCATCATAGAGAATGGTTTATTGTAAGAATCCTACCACACATTCGCATCTAGCTCACATAATGACACTGCTAAAATTTTGAAAAATTAACATAGCAGTGTGTTTTTAGGGATGCCTCGTAAACAATGTGTTATAAAAAAACAATGCACTAGTTAGCAAAATGCTCATTCTCTAAAACAAATGCAACATCAATGCTTATTATTAACCGATTTTATCACCCAATTTTCCATAACAAAATTTTGGCCCGATGGTGCATCAAATCCAATAAGTGCACCAACACTGTGTACTGCAAGGCACCGGGGAATATATATAATAATTTACCATAGAGATTCATCTTATGGATGCCTCATTAATGGTTCATTATAAGACAAATGCACCGGTAAAAAGTGCACAAAAAATTAGAAAAATGGAACTTTGGTGCGTTCATTTCAACAAAACGCACCGATGTTGTTAAAAGAGTGGCACCAAGAAAATATTTAAATTATTATTATAGCAATGCATTGATCCAGATTTTATGAGAATAACGAAATGAATACATATTATTAACAGGTTCTTAACAAAAAATAAAAGAGATACAATAAAACTGGTTTTCTATTCAATAATGAAATAAGCTGAAATTGTAAAATGCAACAGAAACAAGCTTGCTGGAATGGTGGTGGCTTATCTCTAAGAAGAGATGTGACGACTATGCTCGTTCGCAAGAAGAAAATTACAATGAGGCTCTGAAGGCCTTTTTACAATAAAAAATAATTCCAAAAACCCTAGACATCCAAAAACCTAACCCTAGGAGATGAGGTGCCAAAAGTCATGTGGGCCCCGTTTGGCTAAGGTAGTACATCAACTTCTCGGGGTCGTAACTTTTGCATATGATCTCCGTTTTAGGCATGTGATAGCCCATTGGAAAGGTATTGTAAAGGAGATTCATTTTGGGGGATCAATGATTCCATTACCTATCATTGAGAATATCTATCCCAAAAAAACTTCATTTAGGCCCTAAAAATGGCCCTGGAAGTTAAAACTGCAAAAAATAGTAAATTGTCAGAAAATTGTTTTGAGCTAGTTAGAAAAGGTGGGTGGACACCGATATCCATCTAGATCAATCCTCCCTCCTTAGGAAGAAATGGTCTCCATTACGTTGAGGTCCCCCATTAGATGAGGAAATTGCTATTGAATTTGGCCACGGGTGAGCCACTTGCCTTGGGGCAGGAGCTTCCCTGCTTTGACGACTCGATAAAGATGGATCCTTTGTTGTTGAGTGCCCTTGATATGTGTGTCCAAAATATGATCATTAGATGCCTATTGTATGTAGTCAGGGTTGAGCTATGTTGGTGTCAGCTGTTCTGCTACTTTTGAGGTGTCCAATAACGGTGGGAAATAAGGGCGAAGGAGATCCACGTTGAACACTGGGTGCAGGCCAAGGAAGGGAGGAATGTTGAGCTCAAAATAATTATCCCCCATGGACTTGGTGATAGTGTACGGCCCATAACAGATTGGGAAAAGCTTCTGATGGGGTCCTGTAAGGCATTCTTTCTGCAAGTGCAACCAAACTTTGTCGCCCACCTGAAACTTATGTGGCACCCGATGTTGATCATGGCGCTGTTTGTACTTTTCATTGGAATTCTGTAAGATATCCTGAACCTATTGGTGGATGTGCTGGATCCACTCAATGAATTGGGTGGCTTTGTCAGCTTCATTTGGAGCATGAGATGAGTCGGTTGAGGTGAACGCAAGGGGAAGTGAAACATCTATGGGACCGAATGGTTGGCATCCCAACCCCACCTAAAAGGGGCGGTGGTTGATTAAGCTATGTAGGGCTCGGTTGTAGCTATGCTGGAAATAGGGAAGGATCTCATCCCATGTGCAAGGGTGCTTTGAATTATACATGCAAAGGATATGAAAAATCATTCAATTTACAACCTCGATTTGGCCATCTGTCTGGGGGTGGAAGGCTGGGGATTTGGTGAGCTTGGTGTCCAAAAGTGACTAGAGGCTCGACTAGAATGTGCTGAGAAATTGACTATCCCGATCTGAGACAATGGTTTGTGGGATTCCAAAATGTAACTAGACTCGTTCAAAGAAGAGCTTGGCAGTGGCCTTTGCTATGATGCTCTTCTTGCAGGCAACCATAATCGCCATCTTAGAAAAATGATCAACAACCACAAAAACATAGTCATTTCCCCGCTTGGTGGACGGGAGGCCCAACATGTATTCCATTGAGATGGATTCCCATGGCCTGTCAGGAGTAGGAAGAGGGGTGTACATGCCTTGTTTCTTAGTGGTCAGTTTGGCAATAGAGCACGTAGTGCAGGACCTGATATACTTGCTGACGTCCTGTCGAAGTTTCGGCCAGTAGAAATGTTTCTGTAGCATCACCACTGTCTTTTTGACGCTGAAGTGTCCTTCCACCTGACTGTAGTGGGCTTCCAATATCAACTTCACTTTCTCACTTGATGGAACACATATATGGCCCAAAAGACACAACAACCCATCCTAAAGATGGAAATTATCGACAACTGTGTTTGCACCCAACATTTGGTAGGTGGAGGCGAAGTCAGAGTTTGTCTCATAGAGTTGGGGCCATCCAGATGTCTCATGGCCGCAAGAGTCTAGAACCATTGTGAGTGCCACGACTGGAGGTCTGTCGAGGCAATCAACGACGCGATTAGTGCTTCTTGTTTTATACTTGANGTTGAGGTGGAATTGTTGCAAGTATGTGGAACACTTTTGATGGCGATCATTCTGCAATTTTCCTTGTGTCTGCATGAATTGCAGTGGCTTATGACCAGTGTGGATGAATGTCTCCTTCCCAAGAATGTAATGTCTCCACTGGCGGTAGGCTTATAAAATGGAGTACATTTCTTTGTCGTAAGTAGGGTACTTGCGGACATTATCTGACAATGTCTCACTATGATAGGCCACGGGGTGGTCGTGCCGAGTGAGAACGACGCCCACATAATAGTTTGAAGCATCTGTCTAGATTTCAAAGGGATGCTACAAGTCTGGTAGTGAAATTACCGGGGCTGAGCACAAGCGTTGCTTCAAATCATCGAACACTTGTTGTTGGGACTGACTACACAAAAATTTCGCCTTACCACCACCCATGTTTATTTGGTTTAGGGCCCATGCAATATGGGAGAATCCCAACACGAACCTGTGGTAGAAATTTGCAAGGCCTAAGAATCTCCGAAGCTCAGTGAGTGTTGTTGGGGCTGGCCAGTCATGTATGACTTGGATCTTGGCTGGATCCACATGTACGCCATGCTGATAAATGATGTATCCCAGGTAATAGACCCTATCCATGTCGAAGGAGCATTTTTCCAAGTTGGCGTATAGCTTGTGATGCCGGAGGTTGTGCAGAGCCTGCTGAATATGTTGCAAGTGTTTGGCCCAAGTCTTGCTGCAAATTAGAATGTCATCTAGATAAACCACTACAAAAGTATTAGTGAATGGTCGCAGGATATCATCCATCATCCTCATGAAAGTGGCTCGAGCATTTGTCAAACCAAAGGGCATGACCAACCATTCATAAAGGCCTTCCTTTGACTTGAAGGCGGTCTTCCATACATCTGTCTGTTCTATCGTGACCTGGTGGTAGCCAAACTTCATATCAATCTTACTGAAGTATTTTCCCCCATGAGTTGATCAAGGAGGTCGTTGATTCAGGGAATCGGGTACCAGTTTCTGACTGTGATTTTATTTAGAGCCCGGTAATCAAGACAAAATCACCATGTTCCATCTTTATTCTGTACCAACACAATTGGGCTCTCGTAAGGTGATGAGATGGGATGGATGTGCCCCTTGTGGAGCAGTTCTTAGATATATCGCTTGATCTCCTCATTCTCTAACAAAGAGCGACGATAGATTGGCCCATTGGGAAGCGGTGCGCCGGTGGTCAGATCGATGGGGTGCTTGATCTGGTAGTGCAGAGGTACCCCTGTAGGTGAGGAGAAGATATTCGAGTATTCTTCCATGACCTTATCTACTTGCTTCTGCTATGTGGAGAGGTCGGCCACAGAGACCCTGGATGTTGTTGTGATCTTTCGCTTTTTCTGAGAGAGAATCACAAAGAAGACAAACTTCCCCATTTGAGAGATGACCTTCCTGCATTTCTTAGCAGAGATCAAGGAAATAACACTAGGTGGGACTCCCTCGGGTATCCTGTACAATTTCTTGTTAAAAGTAATAATAACACTACATGGCCTAGACTCATATACATCATGATGTTTCTATAAATAAGGTTGGCCCAAAAGAACATCACAAACTTCAAGAGAAGAAACATCACATAATACCTCATCTTTGAAGGGCTTGATTCCGTACGACAGTAGACACTGTTGGCTGATGCAGAGATCGCTTCCTTGGTGTAGGGTTGTGGGGGCGAGGTTGTTGGCAGGGAAAGACGCTTGATGACCTTTGTTGAGATGAGGTTCTTATGGCTACCACTGTCAACAATGAAGTGTAGCGGGGTGCCCTTTACCCACATGTATGAATGGAAGAGGCACTCTCCTTCTTCTGGCTCGTCTGTTTACCCACATCTATGAATGGAAGAGGCACTCTCCTTCTTCTGGCTTGTCTGGTTCACTAGGATGGATCTTGGTGGTAGAAATGATGGCATTGGGTTCCACATCAATGATCCATCTTCCCCTTTCTGGTTCTGGCTCGGAGTCAGTATCTGCATCTTATTAAGAGGATTTCACTTCGGCCACCAACGACTACTTTGAGTGGCAGTCGATAGTGTTATTCCAAGGGATCTTATGGAAGTCACACCACTTCCTGATATCTTTCTTTGTCTTTCCGGTATCCTTATTTGCTTGCGTCTTGGACTAGTTTTCTTGATACTATCCATCTTTTTTCTTTCCTTTGTTCTGTGCGTCGAGGCCGCCCTTTCCTGGATTTTGTTGTGAGGGGTTCCCAGGCCCAAATTGCCGCGTATTTTGTTTGAGCTTCTGCTCGATTTTGACAGCATATCAGTAGGCCGTGCCCAAGGATGAGATGTCTAGAAATTCCATTTCGGTCTAGATGTATCTATGCAGAGCACCCCGATACTTGAGCACCATATTTCTGTCTGAATCTTTGATACCCATCTTGGTGCGCAAGGTATGGAATATATTTGTGAAATCGGGCACTGCGTGCTCTCTTTCTTGCCAAAGTGTGGTTCATTTGGTATACAAGTCGTCATAACTTCCGATAGGGTAGTATTGTTTCTTAATAGCATCCCTGAAGGATTCCCAGGTGGCTGTGACTGAAAATAGTGAGGTTTCCTCTGTTTCCTTTTGCTCACAGAAAGTTTCCCACCAATCTTTGACATGGGGAATGGTTTTGAGGAGCGCAAAAGTAATATTTTCTCTATTCGAAATGTTATGGATAGAAAAATACCCTTCTAGTAGATTCAACTACTTGTCTACAAAATCTGTGTTTATATGACCTTCAAATATAGGAATATATAAGTTTATTTGTACCTTGAAGGGGACAACATCTCCATTTGAAGAATATGCATTGCCTATTGGTAGCCATCGAAGGATTTGCACGAAACTATCCATCATCTTGTTCCTATGTTGCATGAGGGATTCCTCAATCAACAGTTTGAAAGGATCTCCTGTCCCATAATCTTTCTTTTCTCCTGCCATGAGAGGTTGCTTGGGCGTGCGAGAGCTTCTGTCCTCAAGATAAACAAGCTCGAGACCTAACTGTTTGTACTCCGACCTCATTGGGGACATGCATTAAGACGATAAGGAGAAGATCGCTCTGATACCACTGAACTAGATTTTATGAGAAGAACGAAATGAATATAGATTATTAACAGGTTCTTAAAACAAAATAACAGAGATACAATGAAACTAGTTTTCTATTCAATAAAAGCCAAAACTGTAAAATGCAGTGGAAACAAGCTTGCTGGAATGGTGGTGGATTATCTCTGAGAAGAGATGTGACGTTTGCGTGCATTTGCAAGAAGAAAATTACAATGAGGCTCTGAAGGCCTTTTTACAAAAAACAAGAATGCCAAAAACCCTAGACATCCAAAAACCTAACCCTAGGAGATGAAGCGCCAAAAGTCACGTGGGCCCCGTTTGGGTAAGTTAGTACATTAACTTCCCGTGGTCGTAACTTTTGCATACGATTTGCATTTTAGGCGTGTGATAGCCCGTTGGAAAGGTATCATCGAGGAGATTCATTTTGGGGGCTCAATGATGCCTTCGACTATCATCGAGGAGCTCGATCCCAAAAAACCTTCATTTAGGCCCTCAAAATGGCCCCGGAAGTTAAAACTGCTAAAAATAGTAAATTGCCAAAATTGTCAAAAAA
>SNQJ01S0115261.1:28082-45993 GCA_010110895.2 Picea sitchensis
TTTACTTTGTCAAACAGGCTCCGTATGCGAAAGTTATCGCATTCTGATCGGAAGCCCAAATAGGTAAAAAGTCAAAGGTCAACTGGTCAAAAAGTCAACGCTGATGACATCAGCATGCTGACTATGTAGGAGATGACGTGGAACTCTCTGGCTGATGGTGATTGGGTAGGTTCACTAACAACGCTGACATGTGACAGGCAACTGGACCAGTCAATAACTGACAAGTGGTATTAATCCGACAAATGGGGAGATGCCACGTGGCCCAGTCATGGGTAGCCACGTGGCACCCAATCATCAGTTGAAGTGGCATGTTAAAAAAATTGTTTTGGGGTCCATGGGATTTGAACCCATAACCACCACCAAGCCCAACACCTTAAGAAATGGTCTTTGCCAATACACCAAATTATTTTTTATGTTGTAAAACCCACATTATAAAATATATTGCAAAGTATTGTATGGAGAGGGGCAAGCGCTTAGCCCTTTGGGCTAGCTCTTGGCCATATGAACCCATGCGACCATGCAAAGGGGGCGCGTGCTCAGAAAAGGGGGCTTATGCCCAAATCTAACTATAAAGTGGGTTTTATAACCAATTTTTGGGTTTTAATGGTAATCAAGCCTATTTTAATGGTTTTTGGGAGTTATTGGGTAGTTTTGGAGCCTAATTTTTCGGAGGAAGTTTGGGATGAGAAACCAACTTCCCAGCTATATAAACCAGGCCTGTTTGAGGCCATGGAGGGGCATTCAGAGAAGAATTATGCTGAGGAGAAGCCAAACCAAAGCCATTTTGAGGCAGAGAAGCTTTTGAGGAGGAGACGTTGTCGGATCATTTCTGGGAGCTCCGGACATCCGTTTTGCGTGTTGTTTTCTTTGTATGGTTCTAGAGATCTAGAATAACATGACCAGATCAGTCTTGTATCCATTTGACATTGAAGAGATGTACTTTTGAGCTTTTTAGCAGAAATAAAGAAGCCTCCCCCACAGAGAAAAAGGCCCGGAGACGTAGGCAAAGTTGTGCCGAACTCCTTTATCAATCTGCGTGTTATGGTTTGATGTCTTTTATTTCATTTCAGATCTGCATATGTGTATATGGCTGTTATAATTCCTCTTATTTCCACATTCTTTCACTAAGTTTCTCAAATGGTTAATTAACGCATGCAAAATTAAAACTCAACCATAAGTCATTAAAAGATCCGACGGATCACTAAGTTGTTATGGAATTATTATGATCTTATGTTGTATCTTGATATATTGAAGTTATGATCATTATAATAACCCCTTAATACTAGAGATACACTTGTTGATCTCCTCTCTAGGATACATTCTTGTTCTTATGTAAATGCTTGTTGTTTACAAGATGAATTTGATCTCCTTTAGGAGATGTTCTTGGTTACTGACCTAGACTCCAGGAAGGATATATTCCATGGAGGATACCATGGATATTTTGTTGTTTCTATTTCTTGTTCTGGGTAAGTTATAAGAGATAAATCTGAGAGGGATTCAGACTTAGAGGGAGTCAGTTATCAAGAACAATCCATCATAGTTTCATGAAACTTTGCATAATGCAAAGGGGCATGCAATATACATAAGAATGGTCTGAGGATTCTCTTAGATAGAGGGAGTTGATTTCATAGTTTCAGATGAAGGATTCTGACCGAATGTATTGGGATTGGAAGCGTGGTTGGAACCAAATGAGATATTCAGTGAGGAGATTGAAGAGGTTTAACATGATGGAGAGGAATTCAATGGCCACACCTATAAGGACACATCTGAGGAAGTTGTGTAACGAGATAGAATTTTTTTTTGCAGAGAGCACCTTATACCAGTATATGGTTGAGCCATGGCCGTATTATTGGGTTACAAAACAACATGCATGTACCTATGTTGTAAAAATATATATGATTGATATTCGATGATGAAGTATGGTTGTCGGGATAAACAATTTTTGGATTGGAAGTGTAGAAGAAAAATATAGTACCTGGGGTGCTACGTCATCTTGGGATCGAACAGGATTTCCAGACAAGCAAGAAAGTAGATATCTGTAGAACTCATTCATATATCATATCTAGTGACAAAAGATATGAATCAGGGTGGCTTTTCAAAGGATCTTGTAGCTATTTATTAGAGACATGGTGCAGGACAGAGTAGTGAAGCTCCATCACATATCCATAGATGAGAAGATAACTAACATTTTCACTAAGCCTCTGTCTAGGAAAAGATTTGCAGGAATGCAAATTTTTCCCTGGGGGAGTGTTGATGATTGTGTTAGCACCATGATTTTTGTATCTAGAGTTAGAGGTTTGTCCAAAAAATTTCAGAGTCATGCCTTGATATTGGAAAAAATCAAGACTTTCCTAGATGAGTCATAGTTAGTGTGTCAAAGTTTATGAGGTCAGTGACCAAATAAATAATGGCTTGAAATGTCAAGTAAGGGGATTGGACATAAGTTGGTTAAAATAGTGTAAGGTTCATCATGTTTAAGTTGTAAAGGTCTGCTTTCCTAAGTATCGAGCCATGTCGAAAAGTGGGAAATTATGTACCAAGGTCGAATCAAGTGGTTAGGATGAATGTCATGCCAAAAGATATTATGGTTCATCATTACCTAATCATGAGGTTAGAAAATGTAATAATCATGGAAGTCCATATAATTTGTACCATTGCAAACTTCAAAGGTGTACCTGTTGTGCAATTTCACTGCGCAAATCTTTAAATTTCCTTAAAACATCCCGTCGCTATGGATATTCCATTCCTTTTCATAATTTCATTACCCATTCAAGCATAAATATTGGTCACCTTTCATGTTTCTCCATCACCTTCAATACTTTAGCCTTTCTAGTAAGATCTGAAGCCCTTTTATATGTAACTATTGTGTGCTCCCAGTTGCTACATAAATCCGCTACTCTATTTTTGTTGTGTATCCTCCATTGCTTTCAATCATTGTTCAAGAGTTTTTATTGGAGCCCATTGCAAATTAGCTTCTGGAACGAGTTTGTTTTTCACACAATTGGCCTTCTTCTTTTGAGCTAAATTCTTACTAACTACTCCTACATCGAGTTTCCGTTGCTATTTATTACTACGTTGAAGTTTTCCATTGTTGTTTATTGCTGCGTCGAGTTTTCCATTGTGCTGAGTTTCCTGCCATTGATTTGTTTGTTGTGCAGAGTTTCCTATTTCTACCTTTTCCTAAGAACCGTGCAAAATTCACTATTCTCATTCACCGCGTAGAGGTTATTGTTCTCATTTTTTGTTAAAGGCTACTGTTCCCTTTTTAGTTTCTCAGAGGCTATTATAATCCATTGTTGCGCACCTGCAGTTGACATATATAAGGATCATCAAAACTCCTCAACTAACTAGAAAGAATGCAAGAAGAGGGAAAGTTGTGAGGTTTGAGCCATAGAATGTAAAGTTAGTAAATGCAGACTCGACGATCAAAGTGTCCTTTGAACAAGATGGATGCATAAGATTCTGTGAAAAGGTTCAAGGGTATAATGCACAACTAACCAAGGAGTTCGCCCTTAACTTTATTGGTGTCAGTGCAACTATTGTAGGGATCACTTTTCAAATGTCATAGGAAACCATAACAACTGCGACGAAAATTCCTATGCAGGGAGAAATAATGGTTTAAGGGTATGCCATTAGATACTTCATGTTATATTGATTTTCTCAAACCCGAATACAAAAATCATAAAATTGGAGCCAACATTCCTAGTGAATATATTTTGGAACCTTTTGAAAAGATTCTGAGGATAATTCAAAAGTACTTTACTTGTGAAGATATATTTGATAAGGTACATCAATACCAGATTAGGCTCCTGATGCATTTCATAGGGAGAAGTCCTTTAAACTTACCTTTCTTCCTATGTAGAATCCTGGGAAGGATGATAGATAGTGTCCAAGCTAAAGCTGACCAACCATAGAACTACCTATTCCATTTTTCATTGATAAAGATGTTGGTGGTTGAGGAAATTGGTAAGTTAAACATGGACTGGGATTATTTCTTGAATTCAACAAACATTCCCCTGGACACTAAAGGAGATACTCCATTATCTGTTGAGAAATCAAGATTTTGTAGTTCATGGGTAAAAGGAGGAGGTGTTGCCGAAAGGGGAAAAGGAAAAGAAATTGAAGATTCATCACTCAGTCAACCAACCTTGAAGAAAAGAAGAAAACTAAGAGTCACTGATGAAACTAAGGAGACACAAACTCCCAATAAACCGCGCACTAGGTCCTCTGCCGAGAGGTTTCCCATACCCAAAATTCAAACATAGTTTGTTGAATGTGCAACCCAGGATATTGATGAAAAGAAAGTGGAACCAAGTGAGGAAGATGCAGATATCAAGGAGGTGGAACAACAACTAAATAAATCTCAATAGGTTATAACCCAATTCTATGAGGAGAAGAAATAATTGAGGAGGAAGGTAACATAAATAATTCCTGAAGAATAAGAATCATAGAGTAAAGCAGGCCATATATCTCCTACCTCACCAACAAGAGGACAAAATAATATAAAATGGCTGAAAAAACAACTAAGAGAAGCTCAATATGAGATCATTAATATTAGGGAGGAAAAAATAATAGCATAGGAAGGGATCATGAAACATTACAAGAAATGCATACCAACTATAGACAATGCGTGTGTAGCCATCTGTGGTTCTCAATCAAAATTGAAAAGGAATGCAGATTTGTTGAGACACGTGAGGAGTTTAAAGAGACAAACTTTGTCATTAAGAAAGGAAAACATGGCCTTATGACTACAAGTGAGATTGGATAAGGAAGCTACGAACAAACTGAATGATCATATCCTTTTCTGCCAACTGGATTCACGAGAGCAACCTCAACATGTGGATCCTCTGCGCGAAATTGCTGCATAGATATCACAACCAACATGTGCACAACATACACCATAATTTACTGCGCAAAGTTAATCGTGTTGTCCAACGATACACATGATGACTCATCGCAACCATATGGTTTAAATTTTCTCAAGAATTTATGATTGTAAATAACATTTCAGATAGGTTATGATTAGAAAATCGGTTTTCCTATATTTGGTAATTTTTATAGAGGTTGTTGTTCTCTTTGAAAACAACCAGATCTATAATTATAGGAGATAGTAGTTCAAATCCTAACATCTAAGTGTAGCTTTAGTTTTAAATATATATGGATTATTTTGATGTAAAAAGGGGGCACATGGTTAGAAGTATAGACATTTTGATCCTAAATGTAATTTCCTGAATCTAAAGAAATACAAATGCAGAAGTCCTGAATTCCTTAAGAAAAATATTCTAATGGTGGTGATCTAAATATTGTACTCTTTTTTGTATCTATTCCCTGTGTACTTATTTTCATCTGCACTTTTCTTCTCTTTAAATTGGTAAATTAAAAGTCCAGAATTCATCTAATGGTGCTCTAGACTTAACTAATTTAAATTCTGTCTATCTTCTTAACTAAGGTCAGAATTCATCCTTTGTGGTGTTCTGATCCCGTTGTGTGTTTGTTTTCTTCTTTCAACCTACATGATCAAACTAAACACTAAAGTTCATCACCTTATTTATCCTTTGTTCCTCTGAGGATTTCTATCTACCAAGCATCGTTTTCTTTGTTTTCAGTGGTTGACTCCATAGCCCTAGAAGTACTATCTTTTGTCAGCATACTTTGAAAAATTATCTCAAAAGTCTAAATCTAGCCATCAATTTAAAGCAACCTATCTATTAGAGATCAAGTCTCAGAGAGAGCCCTATCTAGATTGGAAATGCTAGTTTCCAGTCTTAAAGTTGGTTTGTAGGTTACCTTTGTAGTGTGTTTCTTCAACCTAACAATTTACCCAACGTTAACATTTTGGTATTGTTGCCAGGGACATAATTGAAAATTTTCTGTGGGAAAGAATGACTTAAAGATTTAGATTTGATTCCTGAGGGTAGCAGTGAATCATACACGTTTTTTTGGCTGAACTATTCTTACCCTAGCGACTTCATTTAATAAGATCAGTAACATAAAGTTTTTTGTTTTTGTTTTTGAGAAAATAAGAAATCCTAGTTCCTAAGAGAATTCACACTAGAATGAACCCCGATGCAGAACCTATAGAATATGTGTCTGATCCTTAGAAAATCTCATAGAAAACAAAATAAAAGACAGTCAAATCATTTGCTTTCCTAGATAGAAATCTATCTTTACCCGAAGACGGCTTAAAAAGTATCGATGACCTTGACTTTGATTTAAAATTTGAACAAACCTTGTTTAGATCTAGATCATAATCTAAGTTGAATGAAATTATCTTTGATGAGAAGAAATTCCAGTCTTTGATTCCCACTATCCCCACTCAGACCATTCAGATAGCCCAAAATCCTCCTAGAGCCATGGAAACTAGATTTTCTCCTCTTGCCTTGCCTGCCCAGTTGCATGATTTAATCCAAAATTATAATCAGGGAATCAGATCATTCGATGTTGAAGAAGATGTATCAGCCCAAAGACACTTAGACCGGTTCAATGATTTTGTTGACCTTGAGGAGGTAGACCATGAGGATTAAAAAAATCAGGTTGTTCGCACAAAGTATTTCAGGAGAAGTCAGAAAATGGTTTAAAGATCTTCCTACAGCAAGTACCCCTGATTTTGTAGCTTTTGAAACACTTTTCATTGCAAGGTGGGGTGAAAATAAGAATCCTCTTCTGTTTCTAACTTAGTACAATACCATCAAAATATCACCTAATGAAATAGTATAAGAGTTTTCAACTAGATTTATGAAAGTTTACAATTCAATTCCTACTAAAGTAAAACCTCCTCCTGGAGCTGCCCAACTTCAATATGATCATTCTTTTAACAATGACTTTGCCTTGATGTTAAGAGAAAGGAGATCTGATACATGAGATTATATGATGAGTGATCAATTGAAGTAGAGGTAAATCTGATGGCATCGGGGAAGATCAAACATAATCCTGACATAGATATGAAGAAGGTCCAAGAAGAAGCACAACCCTCAACTTCTCAATCATCAGATGATATATTTGATTTAATGATGAAAAATATGGAAATATTCATGGAAATAATGTCTTTGGAGAATAAGCTTGCCACTAGGGATCAAACTGATTTTCGGTCCATAAATCAAAATTTTAAAAGAGCTCCAGTTCCAAAGATCAAGAAAAGAGACCAAAGAAATCAAGGTGATCAACAAGTAAAACCTCCTTTCCAAAAAAACTATGTAAATTAATATTTTGATCAAACAATTGAAGACAATATGCATTGTTGTGATGATAAAAAAACAAATGTGTTCTTAACTAAAGAAGAACATGATCAATTTATGGATGCAAACGGTAATTTTATGCAAGATAATGATGATATGTTGTCATTGGAAACATAAGAGTTTAAGAAGGGATATCAAATGCTATTATGCAACTTCAGAAACAATATAACCTCATAAGCAAAAAGGTGTTTACAAATCCTCCAAAGGCAAATCCTACAAGGGAACTTAAGATAAATACACCTTATTCAAGACAACCTAAGAAAGATAATTCAACAAAGGATGCAATGGATAAAGGAAAATCCAAATAAGAACCCCAAAAGAATCAATCCCCGAGGCAAGAAAGGAAGCAATCATCAAAGAGGTAGAAAAAGCCTCATCTCCTTTTAATTTTGAAAGTGAAATGGATAAAATAAATTTTTATGTTCCATTCAGTGAGCTGATTAAGAATGGAAAATATAGAAATTAGATCATTAAAATTCTCAAAATGAAAGAAGCCCCTGACACCTTGAATGTACAATATGATCACCCTTCTATCTTGTTTGGCCCACGTGTGGAGGAGAGTGGTGATGTTGATGATGTCCCTCCTTTCTATGTTAGTATTAAAATTCATGACATGACCTTACATAATGCCATGTTAGATTCAGAAAATCACATAATATGATGCCCAAGGTGGTCATGGATGAGTTGGGCCTAGATATTACAATACCTTACAAGGATATTTTCTCTTTTGACTCAAGGAAGATGAAATGCTTAGGTTTAATCAAAGATATGGTTGTATCATTGTCTCAAATTCCATCAAAAAATTTGATCAGGGATGTGGTGGTTGTTGACATCCCTCCAAAATTTGGCATGTTGTTATCTAGATCTTGGGATGCAAAGTTGAAAGGGACTTTGAAAATAGATGTCATAGGCTACTATCCCTGTTTTTTTCCAAGAAAGGAGGTTGTACAGAGAAGTGCTTCTCAAGTACATGGTGAGTAGTAAAACTCAACTAAACAACCATCCCATTTACTATGTAGATACTGAGGTTGGTTCCTCGTTTTTCTATAATGAATTGAGTTTTGAAGAGGAGGAGCTAACGACTGTCAGGGCCATAAAATACAAAACTGATCATCAAATAGAGGAAATTACAAATCAACAAAACAATGCAGAGGATGAGATGTGAAATATGAGCTTTGATTGAGCTGCTAGAAGAGAAGTAGCAGGAGTTGGTGTATGGATTAACCCTCCCAAGATAGGTACAAAACTTTGTTCTTACAAAATTACTTTTGATTTTACCAATAACATGGCCGAATATGAGGCATTGATTTTGGGATTGAAGACTTTAAAAGAATTGGGTGCTAGGAGGATAGTTGTACATGGAGATTTTGAGCTTGTTATTAATCAAGTAAAGGGTATATATCAATCCAAGCATCCTAGATTGAGGGCATATAGGAATTTAGTACTTAATATTCTTGAAGAGTTTTCATAATACAATTTATCAGTGATCAATAGGGGGAAAAATCAAATTACAGATTCTTTAGCTACTTCATCCTCTGTTTTCAAAGTTCCAAATTTTCCAAATAAAAATTATGAAATTGAGGTCAAGCACAGGCCAAAAGTACCAAACAACATTAAATATTGACAAATATTTGAAGATGACAGACATGCAGAAAGCTTCCTTTAGATGATTGATCAATTTTCTAATTTGAATATTGATTATGAGTGTTGTTGTAAAGAAAATGAAGATGCAACTGTGTTCAACAATGATGTCCTTTTTCAAAATCAGATTTCTAGAAGAGATATTGTGCAGCTCAAAAATAACATTATTCCCAAAGGATTGGTCCCATTATAAAAGAAAATGATGAGGACATAAAATATTGTAACATTGGGACTCAGAAGGATCCCAATATCATCAAACTTTCCAAAACACTCAGTCTAGAAATTAAACAGAGGTATATCAACCTAATGAAGGATTTCCCTGATGTCTTTGCTTGGAGTTATGAATATTTAAAGGTTTATGATACTAAGGTAATTCAACATGTAATTCCAATCAAGTATGATCATAAATCCTTCAAGAAAAATTTGAGAAGAATAAACCCTCTGATGTTGCCATTGATTGAAAATGAGGTAAGGAAGTTGTTTGATGCCAAAATTATAGTGTCCTTAAGATTTTCCAAGTGGGTGGCTAACCTAGTGCTTGCTAGGAAGAAAAGTGGTTAGATCCATTTGTGTGTAGACTTTCATAATCTAAATAGGGTGTCTCTCAAAGAAAATTATCCAGATTCCACTTCCTAAGATGGATTACATCCTGCAGAAGGTGGTTGGATCTTAGAATATATCAATGCTGGATGGTTTCTCTGGATACAACCAAATCATGGTGCATCCTAATGACCAAGAGAATAAAACTTTTACAACACCTTGGGGGACCTTTATGTATGCAAAAATTCCTTTTGGGCTTATGAGTGTAGGAAATATTTTCGAAAGGACCATGGACATAAAATTTTCCGATGAGAAAGATAAGTTTATCGTTAGTTACTTAGATTATATCACTTTATTTTCAGATTATGATGATCAACATCTCAAACATCTAAGAAGGGTTTTCCAGAAATGTAGAAAGTTTGGCATCTCATTGAATCCAAAAAAGTCAAATTTTGGAATGCAAGAAGGAAAATTACTTGGACACATCATTTCGAAGGAAGGGATAAAGATAGACCTTAACAGAGTGGAAGAAATTCTGAAGATTGGTACACCCAAGAGAAAGAAGGAGTTACAATCTTTCCTAGGAAAAGTAAATTTTTTGAGAAGGTTTATTCCTAACTTGGATGAAATGATAAAGTATATCAAAAATATGCTCAGGAAAGAAAAAGAAATAAAATGGACTCCTGAAGCTAAGAATTATTTTGAAGATATTAAAGTGGCATTGACCAAAGCTCTAGTGTTGGCCAGCCCAAATTTTGCAAAAGATTTTATCTTGCTTTCTTTTGCTTTAGAACACACCATTGCTGGTGTTTTGTTGCAAAAATATGAACAGAGATTTTGAAGGGCCATAGCCTATTATAGTAGGACATTGAGAGACTCCCCGAGAATATGACTTGGTGAAGGCCCTTAAGGAATTTAGAACTTATATCTTTCATTTCCATGTCATTTCTTATGTGCCTAGCAATTTTGTAAAAGATATTTTGACTCAACCTGATCCTGAAGGGAGAAGGGGAAAATAGATAGCTGTGATGTTGGAGTATGACATCGAGATCAAACCTACAAAGCCGATTAAAGGTCAGGGGCTTGAAAATTTGATGGCACAGTCCAATAGTGATGTCTTGGGAATCAATTTCATTGTTGACTTATCAAAAATTTAAGAAGAAGAAACAATCCCACAGGTATCCCAAAAATTCCTCGATTCTCCTTGGTATGTTGATATTATTTATGTACTAAGAAATTTGCAATCTCCTCCCGAGTTAAGAAAAAACAAAGCTAGATTTTTGAAGTTGAAAGCAACAAAGTTTTGCATTCTGGACCACTCTTTGTATTGGAAAGGTCCAAGTGGGATCTTGCTAAATTGTTTGTTGGAGGAAGAAGGGAAAAAAAATATCAATGAGTTTCAAAAAGGTGACTGTGGGGGGAAACATTATTGGAATAATATTGCACACAAAATACTGAGGGAAGGGATCTACTGGCCTAGTATTTTTTCCGATGTATACAAGGAAGTTTCCAGTCGCCATGAATGCCATATTTTTGACGGAAAAGAAAGCTGCAACCTTTAACTTTAAAGCCTATCTCTGTTGAAGCACCATTCATGCAATGTGGCCTTGATTTTATAAGAGAAATTCATCCGCCATCCTCAGCTCAACATAGGTGGATACTGAGAGTCAAAAACTACTTCACCAAATGGTTTGAAGCAGTCCCCACAAGGCAAGCTATTGATACTATTATCATTCAATTTTTAGAAAGCAATATTTTGTCTAGATTTGGTTGTCTAGTCAAGATCATTACTGACAATGAAACAACATTCAAATCCAAGAGAATGGATAAATTTTTCAGTGCCTATAATATAACTCTTGGTCTTTCCACATCTTATTACCCACAGGGTAATGGGTTGGTTGAGTCATCCAAAAAAAATATGACCAGGATTATTAAGAAGCTTCTGCAGGAAAATAAGAAAGCTTGGCACACAAATATTATCTATGTGTTATGGGCTGATAGGATCACCACTAAAGGTCTATTTCTACATCACCTTTTCATATTGTATATGGTACAAATGGAATTTTTCCTACCTCATTAGGAATTCCAGTGATGAGACTGTTGCAAGAATAGGAAGCTGAACCAACTGATTCTCTAAGGAGGGTAACCAATTAATTCGTGTGGAACAAATGAGAGAACAAGTCTTCAATAACTCACAACTGCACCAAGATAAAATGAAAAGAGATTTTGAAAAGCATACTAAGGAAGATGATTTCAAAGTGGATGATTTGGTACTGAAGTGGGATGTAAGGAGATAAGATAGAGGGAAACATGGGAAGTTTGATCATCTTTGGTTGGGACCATTCAGGATTGTTTCATACCATGGGAACAATTCCTATTTGTTGCAGGAGCTTAATGAATATCTCATTGATGGAGGACATGTGAATGATAGGTTTCTGAAACATTATCTTGCTTAAAAAAAATTCAATCTCTCCATGTCATCGTAAATAGCCATTTTATTTTCAGATGAAGTATTTCAACTCAATAATCAGTAGAAAATTGAAGAATGAAGTGAAGGCCCTAAGTTTATGTTGAGTTTAGTCAAAGTTTTGTTAAGGGAGTCTTGTAAATAAGTTTGTTTGTCATTTTAGAGTCTTTGATTCAAATAAATCCCAATGGTCAGGCACTTGGTCTACTGTTCTTTGCTACCTCACTAGGAGGATTACATCCTCATTGGAGCCAGCTATTAGCACCATGCTTTTTGTAGCTAGATTTAGAGGTTTGTCCAAAAACATTTCGGAATCATGCCTTGATCTTGGAAAAAATCAAGACTTTCCTAGATGAGTCATAGTTAGTGTGTCAAAGTTTATGAGGTCAGTGATCAAATAAAAAATTGATTCAAATGTCAAGTAATGGGTTTATACATAAGTTGGTTAAAAGAGTGTAAGGGTCGTCATGTTTAAGTTGTAAAGGTCTACTTTCGTAAGTCTGAAGTCATGTCGAAAAGTGGGAAATTATGTACCAAGGTCGAATCAAGTGGTTAGGATGAATGTCATGTCAAAAGATATTATGGTTCATAATTACCTAATCATGAGGTTAGAAAAGGGAATAATCATGGCACTCCATATCATTTATACCATTGCAAACTTCAAAGGTGTACCCACTGTGCAAGTTCGTTGCACAAATCTTTAACTTTCCTTAAAACATCCTTTCGTTATGGATATTCCGCCCCTTTTCATAATTTCGTTATCCATTCAAGCATAAATATTGGTCACATTTCATGTTTCTCCATCACCTTCAATACTTGTGCATCATCCATAACCTTTCCAGTAAGCTTCGAAGCCCTTTTATATGTAACTACTGTGTGCTTCCAGTCGCTATGTAAATCTGCTACTCTGTTTTTGATGCATATCCTCCATTGCTTTCAATCATTGTTCAAGAGTGTTTCTTGGAGCGCATTGCAAATTAGCTTCTGGAATGAGTTTGTTTTTCACACAATTGGCCTTCTTTATTTTGAGCTAAATTCTTATTACCTACTCCTGCATCGAGTTTTCGTTGTTGTTTATTGTTGTGTTGAAGTTTTCTGTTGCTGTTTATTGTTGCACTGAGTTTCCTGTCGCTGATTTGTTTGTTGTGCAGAGTTTCATGTTGCTACCTTTTCCTGTGCATCGTGCAAAAGTCACTATTCTCATTCAGCGCAAAAAAAATATTGTTGTCATTTGTTGACAGAGGTTAGTGTTCTCTTTTTTTGCTATGCAGAGGCTATTACAATCCATTTCTACACACCTGCAATTGACATATATCAACATCATGACAAATTCTCAACGAAAAAGAAAGAATGCAAGAAGCGGGAAAGTCATGAGGTTTGAGCCACATAATTTAAAGTTAGTAAACACAACCCCGATGATCAGAGTGTCCTTTGAACAAGCCATAAGCATAAGATTATGTGAAAAGGTTCAAGGGTATAATGCACATCTAACCACACATTTCGCCCTTAACTTTACTGGTGTCAGTGCAACTATTGCAGGGATCACTTTTCAAGTGTCATAGGAAACCATATCAGTTGCGACAGAAATTCCTATGCATGGAGAAAAATGGTTTAAAGATATTCCATTAGATACTTCATGTTATATTGATTTTCTAAAACCTGAATATAGAAATCATAAAATTGGAGCCAACATTCCCAGTGAATATCTTTTGGAACCTTTTGAGAAGCTTATGAGGATAATTCAGAAGTACTTTACTTGTGAGGGTAGATTTGATAAGGTACATCAATATCACATTAGGATCCTGATGCATTTCATAGGGATACGTCCTTTAAACTTACCTTTCTTCCTATGTAGAAGCCCAGGAAAGATGGCAGACAATGTCTAAGCTAAACCTGACCAGCCAGAGAACAACCTGTTCCATTTTTCCTTGATAAATATGTTGGTGGTTGAGGAGCTTGGTAAGTTAAACAAGGACTGGGATTCTTTCTTGATTTCAAAAAACATTCCCTTGGACCCTAAAGGAGATGCTCCCTTATTTGCTGAGAAATCAACATTTCATAGTTCAGGGGTAAAAGGAGGAGGTGTTGCTGAAAGGGGAAAAGGAAAAGAAATTGAAGATTCATCACTCAATCAACCAACCTCAAAGGAAAGAATAAAACTAAGAGTCACTAATGAAACTGAGGAGACACAAACTCCCAGTAAACTGTGCACCAGGTCCTCTACCATAAGGTTTCCCATACCCACAATTTAGACAAAGTTTGTTGAATGTGCAACCTAAGAGATTGATGAAAAGCAAGTGGAACCAGGTGAGGAAGATGCATATATCAAGGAGGTGGAAAAACAATTAAAGAAATCTCAACATGTTATATCCCAATTCTACCAGGATAATATATAATTGAGGAGGAAGCTAACATAAATAATTACCGAAGCACAAGCATCATAGAGTAAAGAAGGTCGGATATATTCTACCTCACCAATAGGAGGATAAAATAAAATAAAATGGTTGAAAGAGAAGCTAAGAGAAGCTCAAGATGACATCATTAAGATCAGGGAGGAAAAAAGAATATCAGAGGGAGGGATCATGAAACATTACAAGAAATGAAGACCAAATATAGACGATGCCTGTGTAACCATCTCTGATGCTCAATCAAAAATGAAAAGGAATGCGACTTTGTTGAGACATGTTAGGAGTTTAAAGAGACAAAATTTGTCATTAATAAAGGAAAACAAGGCCTTATGACTACAAGTGAGATTGGATAAGGAAGCTACAGATAAACTGAATGATCCCATCCTTTGCTTCCAACTGGATTCACATGAGCAACCTCATCATGAAGATCCGTCGGGCGAAATCGCTACGTAGATATCATAATGATCATTTGTGCAACATAAACCATAATTTACTACAAAAAGGTGACAATGTTGTCCAACGATACACATGATGACTCATCACAACCATATGGTTGAAATTTTCTCAATAATTTATGATTGTAAATAACATTTCAGATAGGTTATGATTGGCAAATCAACTTTCCTGTTTTTGGTAAATTTTGTAGAGGTTGTTGTTCTCTTTGAAAACAACTAGATCCATAACTCTAGGAGATAGTAGTTTTACTCCTAGCAACTAAGTGTAGCGTTAGTTTTATATATATATGGATTATTTTGATGTAAAAAGGGGGTACGCAGGAAGAATTATAGACATTTTGATCCTAAATGTAATTTTCCAAATATAAAGAAATACAAATGTAGAAGTCCTGAATTCCTTAAGAACAAGATTCTAATGGTGGTCAATTGAATATTGTACTCTTCTTTGTATGTATTCCCTGTGGACTTGTTTTCATCTGCACTTTTCTTCTCTTTAAATTGGTAAATTAAAATTCCAGAATTAATCTAATGGTGCTCTAGACTTAACTGATTTATATTCTGTCTATCTTCTCAAATAAGGCCAGAATTCATCCTTTGTGGTGCTCTGATCCCATTGTGTGTTTCTTTTCTTCTTTCGCCCTACATGATCAAACTAAACACTAAATTTCATCACCTTATTTATCCTTTGTTCCTCTTAGGGGTTCTATCTACCAATTTTTTTTTTCTTTGTTTTCAAGGGTTGACTCCATAGCCCTAGAAGTATTATCTTTTGTCAGCAGACCTTGAAAAATTATCTCAAAATTCTAAATCTAGCCATCAATTTAAAGAAACCTGTCTATCAGAGATCAAGTCTCAGAGACAACCCTCTCTAGATTGGAAAGGCTAGTTTCCAGTCTTAAAGTTGGTTTGTAGGTTAGCTTTGTATATTGTTTCTTCAACCTAACAATTTACCCAATGTTAACATATTTCAACATCATGCCAATATTCCAATATTGATCAGAAGGACTTGATCATGTGAGAATAGGCCCAGATGTAATCTTCGACATACTGAAGATTCAAGTTGTTTCTATATCTCCTATGTGTGAATTGCATCGGGCCTTAAAAATCTCACAAGTAGGTGAGTATTTAAATCATGAGTAGGTGAGTAGCCTTGATAAGCATTGGGCCAACTCTATCTCCATAGGAATTGGGTTGCAGACCAGGGGGGATAGGGAACATCTACATCAGGAGTAGATGTGCCCCGACGTAGTCTTCAATGCATTGAAGACTCGTGGTGATTGAGGTACAATTCCATGTGTCCGATAACATCAAGTTGAATGCATTCATAGAGTGATACTATGAGAGGATCACCATGAGTTGTTTGTGGCTCCGATGTGGTCATAATTCTTGTCATGGGACAAGAATGACCCGAGTTGCTAGACACACATTTCCAATAGCATTGAGCTAAATTCATTCATGGAGTGATCCTATGAGAGGATCAACTATGAGGTGAATGCGACTTTGATGAGGTCATGATTCTTGTCATGGGACAAGAATGACCCAAGGTGCTAGACAAATTGTGGTGGAGATGGATCATCAATATATATAAATGAGGCTCATGGATATTGTGATATTGTCTATGAGAGAATAATACCAAGAACAAGTACGATGATATGTTTTGATGCCAGATTGCTACTAGATGATTATGATAGTGAGGATGATACTCGTGACTTGATATATGTTGATTCTACTTGTAGAATGGTCTACAAGACTATGCGAGTCTTATCCATTCCATGTGAATATGGATGGATATATTTGAGACCATTAATACCTCCCTAGATAAGAGGGAGTGTTGATATTATGGTAGCTGCAGGAGGTATTAACCTCCATATGTAACCTTTGACTAGAATAGAATATTTTGGAAGCAAGAGAAACCCTAGACAAATATGTGAAAAACCTAGAAGACATGTCGACTCAAAATAATATATAATATTAAGGTATTATCCTCCAGAAAGACAAGTCAACTTCACAGGAACAATATAAAAAGAAAATATAATTACCAGAAAGTTAGGTCGGCCTAGCTAGAAAATTCATTGGACAGATTAATATAAATAACAGTCATCTTGGCTCATTTTTTCACTCACTCACACACTCTCAGTCACCCAAAAACAATGCACAAGTTTGGAGGAGGAGTAACAACAATTGCAACTCTACAATTTTCTATTTTTCAGTCTTTCTGGTACTTTCTCTTGTGTGCTACCCTTCGAGAAGGTGCACTCTCTTGGTTATCTGTTGGTTATGGTGTGGCTTCCTGGAATCATTCTTTATGCAAAAGGTCAAGGTTCTAGGGGGTGTATTTATGCCTATGGATGGGTGGAAATGGTGTATCATTTCCTATGGTGAAATGGGCACATCTACAATATTCTAACAATTAAGACATCCACCAAGGTTCCTTTATTGTTAATTATGCTAAAGGGGTACTGGGAAGCTCTAATTATAGATATTGGTAGTCCTAATTGTTCGAAAGTAAGGGCCAAGATGATAGACTTGGAAGGGAAGTAATTTGATGTTCCTGGTGCCTGAATATAAATTTGTCCCTGATGTCAAAGAGCTATTCGATAAGCCCCTCGAGGAAAAAAATAAGAGGTGTAGGTATGAAATTTACAAACAATTGACATGAGTTCATATCATGACTACAAGAATGACGAGGGAGGTATCTTGGAGAAATTCAAGAAACCCATGGAGGAGGAGATGTGAGCCAGAGAACTAAGGGTGTGGTAGAGGATCGAGTCTGTGCGCTAAATTATGAGAGGCACCGAAGATTGATTTCCTTCACAAAGTGCAACCTACGCAAAACTTTAATTGTGAAGCTTTGCATATGTAGATATAAAAAATGTTGGTGCACTATAAACAATATAATATATCTTTATATTGTGTTTTTTCAAATCAAATTGATGTTGTTGTTGTTTGGTTTATAAAATGTATTATGAGTACGCTAATAATTTCTTTATTTTTAAATTAAATTTGAGATGTATCACTCATTATAATTTAGAGTTTCCATATATATAATTTTTAACTTTAGTGTTATGAAATTGTTTACTTTGAATTGTGATTGCAAACACTTATAACCATTAATACCATGTAATGTTTAATTATTCTTCAAGGTGAATTGTTTGTTGTCCAACA
>SNQJ01S0115262.1:56227-68758 GCA_010110895.2 Picea sitchensis
ATTTACTCTTATTTGTATATGTTAATATTTTACTTGTAATCAAACCTACTTTGAATTTCTTTTATTTTGTTACTTTTATATTTTATTTGTAATCAAACCCACTTTGAATAGAGTGACAATATATATACAAATTCTAACATGTAAAACAATTTATATGTATTTAAATGATTTATTTATTCTTATTTGTGTGTTTTGATATTTTACTTGTAATCAAATTTATTTTGGATTTTTTTATTTTGTTATTTTTTTAAGAATATAGAAATAATACATATACAAAATTAAAATTTTATTATTAATATTTATCTTTCTTTTTTTCATCTTAATTTTATATCATTTTTCATCTTAAAATTTTATTGTAATTCTTATCTTTTATTTTTCCTCTTCGTTATCTTAATTTTATCTTCTTTATCTTTTTTCTATGAAGAAGGAGCACAATAACTAATTGTTAATCAGAAGGTCCGTACATTAGAATTCTTAAAAGAAATTAGTTGATTTTCTATTTTTTTTGTTATATATGTGTGTTTGTGTGTGTCAATTCCACCTTGAACACAAAATTGCAAAATCAAAGTGTAAAGTTGAAATTACTATTACAATATCCATTATCAATAATTTCACCTTTTTTGTCTTACCCACACATGAAAAACATTGATTTTAGAGAATAAAAGAAGAATAGAAAGATGAAACAAAAATAAATTCACATATCCTTTCAAGTTTTTACATGAAAAACATTGATTTTATTCATTGATTTTATTAAATAAAAGAAGAATAGAAACATGAAACAAAAATTAGGTGCCCTATCTTTTCAAGTTTATGCATGCATGAATTTTCTATCTTGATTCATAATTTGAGCATCCATAAACATATTAAACCTTTGAGCATCCATAAACATATTAAACCTTTGGGAGAAATGCTATTAAACGTACCCAAAAGAAAACCTAATAATACAAATGAAAGGAAAAAGAGAAAACCTAATAATACATAAGAGGACAAAAAACATGAAGCCACTAAAAAAATGAATAATTGTTACCATGGCTACTCGACATTGTCTTCCTTTAAGTGTCATAAAAATATACCTATAAGAAGTTTCAAGAGACTTAGAGTCCACCATACCTAACCTACTTATGAAAAACATTGATTTTAGAGAATAAAAGAAGAATAGAAATATGAGGCAAAAATTAGTTTCCTTATGGTTTCAAGTTTTTACATGAAAAAACATTGATTTTAGAGAATAAAAAAATAATAGAAACATGAAGCAAAAAACACTTATCTTATCCTTTCAAGTTGCTACATGCATGAAGTTTCTATATTGATTCTTAACCTTAGCATCCAAAAACATATTAAACCTTTGGGAGAAATGCCACTAAACCTACCAAAGAGAAAACCTAATAATATAAATGAAAGGACAAAGAGAAAACCTAATAATACAAATGAAAGGGAAAAAAAAAAAAAAACCCACTAAAAACGTGGATAATTATTACGATAGTTACTCAACATTGTCTTCCTTGCACTCTTAAGTCTCCAATCATATGTATCTACTTATAAGAAGTTCCAAGGGACTTAGATTCCACCATACATAACCTAAACCACCCCATTCAACATTTATTTAGCAAGGCCTAGAAACACTATATAAACCTAAATATTAAAATTTCAACCTAAATTGTCTTTATAATAATTATCCCAAATTACCTTTAAACCATATCCCAAGACATTGAAATTATATATCTTATTGGGTTATATACCCTAATTTGATATGTGTGTGTCTACCTCTCTTTGGTATAAGTATAAATGTATGTGTAACCCTCATTCAAAATCATGTAACCCTAAAAAAAACACTTTAAAATTTAAAGTAATAAAAGATAATTGGGTGAAGTAATGGAAGGCAATTTTATGATGACACCAAGCTATGTTGTGATTAGACAAATTGGTACATACTAAATGATTAAATGTCATCTTCCCATTTCACCACAATTGTGAATCAGGATTCTAATCTCTAGCTATTACTAAATTGGTTGTCTTAACTCTCCACAATTAGTGAATTGGTCATCCTAGCTCATATGGATTTTGTTTCTTAATTAAGACATAGACACTGTCACTGATCCCATAAGTTTTTGGTACGTACTCATAGCTATATATTTAAAACAATGGTAGTAAAGACCAATGGTAATTCAAACTTGAACTCAATATTCATGAATCGATGCAAGTCTATGATTTCAATTTCTATTGTTCATAAATGGTGAATTTTAGTCTAGAGTAATAAATTGTGGACCAAATCTTTTATTTTAAGAAAGGATCTTATTTTTTTCATTTCTTACAACTCTTTCACATATATACTTCAAATTTTAGTGTCAATTTATGGATTTGGTGTTCAATTAGTTATGTCAAATGTGTCTTTTAAAGGGAAGATCACCCTCAAATTTTTTTCTCTCAAGAGAGATTGACATTGAACATCAATGTTTGGTAATCCCCCGTCACTTTTACTTATCCACCTATCCTCCTATCTCTACCCGCGATTTCCTCTCCATGGGAAGACTTCCTTATCTTTGACCAACTTGTTGCAATGTGGTTGGAACTCCATTCTTAAGAGATTATAAAACATTAATATAATCTCTAAAGTTAAGCATAACCAAAGTTAAATTCTTGACCTTTAATCAAATATCTCATACATGTATCACTACACACAACATTACCATTTAAACTATATATGTAAACTAAGATTGTTGTCAAACTCACTGCGGTCATCTATAGACTTGACAATTTTTCTATTTGTATAAATAAATGATCGACATTGATGGCTATGGGCCCCCAAGGCCATTGGATTAAATAAACTATTCCACAACAATGCAATCTCTTCTTGTTTGGTTAGGCTAGTCGTCTCTATTCACATACCAACTTCGAACAACCAACTACATGACATGTGACACATTGTGTTTCTCCAACCACGTTAAAAAAATAATTCTTACAACATCAAATGTTGATTCTATGCTCGTGATTATATCAATGGTTAACACAAACCCATTGAGACTTTCCCTATGTTTTTATTTTCTTCTTTGATGTAGTTTTTAAAGATTTACAACATTAAACGTCATATGTTAAATTTTTGGGTTAAATTTTGGTGACATTAAACATAACCCCAAAATTTGTGAATCATTTTCAATCAATTCATCTCAAATGTGTGGAGGCTCTTCAACAATCTAAGCTACATGGAAATATCTCTTTGCTACATTTATATTCCACGAACACAACATTGTTAAAATATAATGAGATTGAACCATGAGAAGATGTCTTAAGAAAATGAATCTATATTGTACATATATTTTTCTATAACTTGATCATGGATACATGGATGTAGGTAGAGAAAGTTTCATATTTTTCCTACAAACCATGTTATCAAGATTCTGCATACTAGAAGATGATTTCTTTAAAATGACGTAGGTTTGTTTCTTTTTGACATTAGGACTAGTCTAAGTTGTTTGCATTCTATCTTCCACAGAAGATTCAAGGGTATTAAATTAGATTTAATTAGAGAAGAATCATCTAACAATCGCACTTGTATTAGATGAATTTTATTGGAGGGGAATTTAATGTCAATTCAAACTCGATGTATCAGAGCATTGTTGTTGAATGTTTACAAGTAACATGTATGTGTCAAAATACTATGGAGATGTTACTTTGTCATTCGAGATGGTGAAACTCAAATGACCTTCAACTATAGCACATGTGCAAGCCAACAACATTTTCTTTGATTTTTGTGTACTCTAGCCTATTGATCTCATCTCACAGAGTTTTTTTCACACTATGATAAAGATGTATCACTTACCCACTAAAATATTCCAATACATAATAATCACCCTCAATTCCCTCTTAATCCAATATTTATCCAACCATACATCCATTTATGATTAACTTGTTGAAATCTTATTTTTTTGAGCTACCATATATGTACAAATGAATAAAAAACAAATTGAATTGTTAAATGAATCCTCTTTTGTTTATTTATCTATCGTTAAAAATAAACACATCCTATCTTTGAGCATTGTAATCACCAAATCAACTGGGCGTTCTCATTCTCCATCTTTATCTTTGAGAGTATGCTAGTTCTAAACTACTATCTTCTAAAATACTATCCAGTCTCAAAATGGGATTGGGTTTAAATAAAAATAACACTACTTTCAGATTTGAGAAATGTACAAACCATACAAACCTGGGATTGGGTTTAAATAAAAACAAGGGCAGCATGCTCTATGTACTACCTCCTAAAAATATTATTAAAAACAAAAATACATATTTTACTAATAATACTAATAATAATAATAAGTAATTGTGTTTTTAATTTTTTTTTATATATTTATGTTTTAATAAGTTTTAAATTTTAAATTTGATTAAATTAAAAAATATAAATAATATAAATTCATTTTTAATAATAAAAAATAGAATTTTAAAAAAAATTGACTTTTATGTATTTTTTGATAAAATTGAAATCAATAGAGATTTACATTCATTTAATTTTTTTATTAAAAATTAAATAAAAAATTGTAAAATATATTATTTTAGAAATTTATAGTACATAATAATTAAAACCTAAAATAAAATAAAAAATCTAATGGAAATTTTTCATTTTTATTTAGTTATTAAATAGTTTTTTAATTAAAAAACTCATAGAATAACTTGGATAAATGGTTAAGTTAGCTTCCGGTCGGCACTTCTTTAGGGTGGGTGAAAAAGTATCTAAGGGTAAGAGTAGCAAGGATGCACTACTTTACTTTTTTTCTAAGTAAGTGAAGTATAAAAAGAGTTTACCGTCCATCTTTTGTTATTGACTGAAAAGCTCATCCCGAGGTAGGCATTCAATCAAAAGAAAGTTTCTAGCATATTGATAGCCTGTTATAGATTCATAACAACCAAACACAAAGGTACCAAAAGCCACATCATAAAATGAGAATTTTTTTGTGGTCTTGTCTTTTCTTATTAATTTAAGGTTTTGAAATAAGTGAAGGTTGCAATAACACTATTAAATTATTGACCAATAAAAAGTTAAAAAAAATACAATTTTTGTTTTAAAAAAAAAAAAAAAAAAAATTATTTGTTATGTTGAACATTTAAATTGATATAAAATTTTCAAGTCAACACAAAACTAATATAAAAGTCAATGCTAACTCATTGCTATATACTACCTTGGGCAGTACAATAACACTACTTTCAGATTTGAGAAATGTACAAACCATACAAACCAACCAAAGTGAATGAATCGTTGACTCTGATAAGTTGAGTAGAAGTTTTGCACGAACTCAAACCAAAATTCCAAAAACAACCCGTCTGAAGTACGAAAGCCTCCACCCTAAATTTTTTTGAGCCTTTTACTGCGAATAGAAAATGAGTCTACTCGCCTTGGTCAGTCGCTGTCCTTCTTCTTGGGATAATTGTCGCTCTAAAAGCAACCGAAGTTGTCAACTACTCACATTTATCCCTTTTGCGGGGAAGGTACCGCCACGTCAATCAACAGACCAGCGGTAGCTTTTTTTCTGTTTGTYAAACCAATTGCTATTCCAACWGARMAAAATTGCCAGAGTTCAAATGTGCGTGCATTTACTGCAAACTGCAGGTCCGGCGGAAATCGAAATATGAGTATGAACGCTTCCAAAAATCAGAATTAGGAAAAGAATAAACGTCCCGTGGGTTCTTAGATCAAACTTGATAGTGAGTTCCCGCCTTTTCCTAATCTAATTTATTTTAGTCCACCTAGACCTAAACCAGGACCAATGACATTTTGAGTAATCAAAGCGTTGAGTGCATTTTTGTGATTGATGACGAAGGTGTTGCGACTATAAGTTTGTGGTCGTTTATGTAGATGAAAATTTGGTTTGTAGAAAAATCATCAAAGAGAATATGGAGCATACAAGATTGGTATTTGAAGCCTTGAGTAACGTAGAAAATTTATACGTTAATATGGAGAAGTGTAAACCTCTAAAAGAGGAGTTGGTATATATTGAGTTTGGAGTTGGTATACTTTGTTATAAGTCATGAATGTTTGGACATGGAGATAGAGAAGGTTAAGGTAATTTTGAATTTACTTATATCAAGGTTTAGGAAGGTTCTTCAATGTAGTCATTCCTAGTAAATCAATTCAAGGGATAGAATTCTCTCATGAAAGAGAAGCTCTTTTACACTTGCAATTTGTTGGTGACAACCTTGTGTTAGGCTACTCAACTTCCAAGGAGGCCACAACTCTCCAAAGGGTCTTACACACCCTTTTACTACCCTTAGGAGGGCTAGTTAATGATGTTAAATCTGAAATATTTTTCTTCAACACTAAACCTATCATCCAAATCAACATTTGTAGAATTGTGGGATTCAAAAGGGGCATCCTTCCATGAAAATATCTAGACCTCCCTCTCTTTGAGCCTGGATTGAAGAAATCCTCCTAGGATCTTCTTCATAATATGGAACAGGATCTTCTTCATAATATAGAACAATGTTTAGGTAGCTAGATCTTATGGTGCCTCCCTTTAGTAGGTAGGGTCATCCTGATCAAATTTGTGCTTTAGTACTTGCCATTATATCTCTTCTGAGCTTGAGTTACCCCCCAAAAATCATTAATGCACTCAAAGGACTTTGAATAGACTTTCTTTGGGGAGGAGTAGAGAGGACAAAAATGGGCATTGGTGGCTTAGGAATAAATATTTTTCAAAAATATTTGGGAGGCCTTGAAATGAGAGACATCTATATTATGAACAAATATTTGGGTGGAAATATTTGGTGGCAATGGATAAAAAATACAAAGCCTCTATCGATAAGGATCTGGATAGAAAAATCTATATACAAAGAAGAAAACTTCATTTTATTGGTTGATTATCGAGGAGGTTCCCTTATTTTATTTGATTATAGATCTTGGGATGTTAGAGATAGAGCCTCTGCTCTATACTAGGAAGACTCTTAGTAGCAAAGACCCACCTTAATCTTTGACCCCACTCTTTAGGATATGCATCATCACTTCATTAGTCAAAACAAATTTTATGTCAGCAACTACTAGGAGAATGATACCTACAACTTTTGGAAAATCACCATCCCATAGTTTGGAGCATATGGAAACCAAAATAAACCTTACTTTTTTTCTTTAGATGAAAAAAAAAAGGATTTAGGAAATATTGTTGGTGTAAAGTAAGATCAGATGATAGGACATTCTAAGATGGAAATTCAAGGGTTAGGATTTTTATACCATGAGAGTAGTCTACTTATTGACAATGAGGAAACAGCTTCATCTTGCCCACACCTATGGGACAATAGTTGGAAGTCTAATCTATGGCCTAAGGTGGAAACATTTCTATGGCAAGTGGTTAGAGAAAAGGACCTCATTCAGGACAAACTATGACATTGAGGGTTTTAGGGTCCATTGACGTGCTTTATGTGCTAGAAAAATGAAGATACCAATGAGTATTTATTTCATCAATGCAACTTGGTGAACTAATTATGTGAAAATGAAGGAAACATCTTCAAATAATTAAACATAAACAAACAAGCATTCAAACAAATTTGAAGCTTGTGGGAATAGCAGCTCGATGCCATACCTACCCTACCCTCTCAATAGAGCATAGAATCACTAGATGAAAAAAAAAAAAAGGATTTGGGAAATATTGTTGGATAATAAAGTAAGATCCAAAAGATGGTAGGACATTCTAAGATGGGGAATTCAAGGGTTAGGATTTTATACCATGAAATAGATCTACTTATTGACAATGAGGAAGCCAAGCTAATACTGCCCACACCTATGGGACAATAGTTGGAAGTCTAATCTATGGCCTAAGGTGGAAACATTTCTATGGCAAGTGGTTAGAGAAAAGGACCTCATTCAGGACAAACTATGACATTGAGGGTTTTAGGGTCCATTGACGTGCTTTATGTGCTAGAAAAATGAAGATACCAATGAGTATTTATTTCATCAATGCAACTTGGTGAACTAATTATGTGAAAATGAAGGAAACATCTTCAAATAATTAAACATAAACAAGCAAAGCATTCAAACAAATTTGAAACATGGGAGACAACGCTCATTCCTATACCCTACCCTCTCAATAGAGCATAGAATCTCTTCCCAAGGTTTTTACTTTGGACCACCTAAAAGGACCATAATCATAGAACTTTTAGAGACTAAACATAAAGCCCAAATATACTATAGCAATTCTTTGAAAACAATATTCGAGAAATCAGTCAAGATACATTTTTGACAGATATTGGGTTATCTTGTTTTAGATATGTTAAGGTAGTTCCCTTCAAAATAACATCAGATAATTTCGAGAGGAATCCAAATTAAATTGGTATTTCTATTTCACATGCTAAAAATTATTCAATTTTATGAAAAGATTCACTTATTATTAATCATGATTTCATATTCTGTTAGTACATTTGTCAAGATTTTTGTAGATATATAATTTAGTGGAAGATTTGCTGAATTTTTTTTATGGTTGTATCTTCCAAAAAAATTTCAAATCTTTTTTCTATATATACTAAAATATTGATAAATCATTATTTAAAATTTATACATATTAAAATACTAAAATATTGATAAATCATTATTTAAAATTTATACATATTAAAAACATTGGTGCATTTATCAAACTATTATATTAAAAGAAATATCCTAAATTTTACATGTTCACATTTAAGCTACTTTCTATCTTAGTCTCACTTATATGTTTACCTCATTTTTTAATTTTACTATTCTTATTTGAAATTATTGAGATTCTACTTTAAATGTAAATTCAAATATTTTTATTTTGTGAGGTCATTTATTTTGAAGTGATTATAGTGGTTGTGTGTCATAATGTTCACACAAGTGGCACCCACACACATAAATGATGCACACACATGCTTAACACACACCTAACACACTCACACACCTAATCCACACATCTACATAAATGTACATAAGTGATACACTCATGCTTCTTCACACAAGTGGAACTTACTTTAAAAAGAAATATATGGTGATATTCCCATCTATTTTCCAAGCCTTTAACATGAGTTCCACAAATAAGGGGTCTCATACACCAAGTTGATGTCTGGCCTTAACCTTAAAAATAGATTATTATTATTATTATATTACAAAATATAATTTAAAAAATATAGAGTCAAAAAACAAATGATAAACTTGTTGGGATCATAACTCAAGCACCAAAACTTGGATTTGGTTGCATAATAACTTATTAAAAAGCTTGCAATAATGAAAACAACATGAGATGAAAAAGAAACACTAAAAATGAAGAAATGGAATGCAAAATAAGAAAAAATATGCAAATTTGATTACAAAATTAGACATAATTTAAATGCAAATAAAATGCAAAACATATTTAGAATTTAAAAAAAAAGACTACAATGGAACAATTCTATATAGAAATAGATATAATGATTGATTTTGAATGGTTAAATCAAATATTGATGTAATTAGTCTCAAAATTGTGTGAAAAATTTTTGATAATTTTTTACACTGTGTATATTTTTTTAATTTATATAATGTTTATTAAATTATTTATCTAATTAATATCATTTTTTAATATTTTAATTATGTCAAAATGATGAATTTGTTTGATTATTTTTTTATATATTTTATTGATTCTTAATATTCTAATTATATCAAAATGATGATTTTTTTATTCAATTTTTTATATATATAAATAAAATATAATTTATTTTTATATATTTTATTGATTCTTTAATATTCTAATTATATAAAATGATAATTTTTTTATTCAATTTTTTTATATATAAGTAAAATATAATTTATTGAATCTAACCATTTATTGTATTTAGAAACTAAGTTTATAATTCATATAAATAAAATGTATAATATAAAGAATGTCCAAAAACAATAGATATATATAAAAGATCAAGAACTATCAAATCTTTATAAGTGTAATTATTTTATTTAATTTTAAAAATTTTATTTATCAAAATTAAAAATATATTATTTTTAATAATAAATCCAATCCAAACTAACTTATTTTATTTATATCTATCCTGATTCTTATCTATGTATAAAATACGTGTTTCTGGTAGAACACCTTAATTTTTTAGTTTTCCCATTTAAAAAATTGAAACTAAAATATCAAGTCTGGGTATTGGTTAATGGCTTTGTCTAATTGTTTGAAACATAAATATGTATGAAATCAGTATTTTCTATTGCTTAAAATTCACAAGTTGTCAACAACTACTCCTGGTTATCCGTTTTGCGGGGGAAGGTACCGCCACGTCAATCAAACGAGCCAACGGTAGGGATTTTCTGTTTGTCAAACCAACTGATATTATTACTGAGAAAAATTGCCAGAATTCGAATGTGCGTGCGTTTACCGCAAACTGCAGGTCGGGCGGAAACCAGAATATGAGTGTGAACGCTGCCAAAAATCAGAATAAACGTCCCTTCGTTTCTTGGCTCAAACTAATTTTTCCTCGAGTTCCCGCCTTTTCCGGAACTAATTTTTCTTCGTCCACGTAGACCTAGACCAGTACCAAGAGATTACAGAACTTCCAAAACTAATTCGCTTCGTTGAAAATACAAACTTCCGATTTTCTTCAACATCTATTCTCAGAAATTCCATTGCTCTAACAGACAGCGCACCAAATCCTATTAGTGCGCTATAATCATGTCAAACCTAAATCAACTTTATAATCATGTCAAACCTAAATCAACTTTGAAACCATTGTAATTTTTGTCTTTTACAACTCTTTTAAACCGAGCGCTCAATTGGACCCTGTGGAATCTAATCTAATTTGAAAGCGTTAAACCCAACTTCTAAATTCCTCAATCCACTCACACCACACTCTGCAAACTTTTAAATTCCTCAATCCAGTCATACCACACTCTGGATGCCTACGTCAACTCGTACCCTTTCTACACAATCTGCATATCAAACTTTTCCTCAAGTTTCTTAATTTTCAGGTTGTGAAAATTTAGGTGGGTTTTATATATAATTTATGTATACAATTATTGTACTAGGAGTAGTTAGGTACTTTACAATTTAGTACGAAGAGATGTTGTGCTGTGTTTTATAGTTTAGTATTGAGGTAAATGATAATAATAAAATAAAATAAATTATTAAATTGATAATATTTAAAAATTTAGACCATTTTAAATTTATTTTAAAGTTGAATTAATAAATATAGTGAGGGTTCAAATTTTAAATGAGTTGAATTAGCGAAGCATAATGAAAGTTCAAATTTAAAATTTAAAATGAATTTGTTTTGACTTCATAATGTTTTAGAGTTTATTTTGATTATTGAAGAAAAATGTTTCTTCATAATTCATTTTCAAAAAAAATATTTTTTATTATTTTTCTGTTATCTTTTTCTATCTTTGATCTTTATTTCATCTTTTCTTTTTTTCTTTAAATAATTTTTCCAAATTACATTGCAAAATCTAATAAATGTTCTTTTTATTTGTTTATATATATATGATTTTTCATTTTCAAATAACTTTGTTAAAAATTAATGAATATTGTTATTTTTTATATTGATCTTTTACATTACACTGTATACATAAATATTTTAATTTCTTATATGTCATTTTAATTTCATCATATTTAATTAATTTATCAATTTATTTATTTATTTAAAAAAAACTATTATATTTTAAATATATTTATTTCTATATTAAATTAAAATATTCAAACTCTTTTATGATAATATTATTTTTCTTAAATATTATATTATATTTCTTTAACAATTTATATGATTTTGAGTATTTATCATTATAACTAATAATTTTATCATTTAATTTCTATTTCAAAGTTTTTTATTCCTTACATACATATGTATCTAATATTTTCGAATTTCTTTATTCCTCTTACATACATATGTATCTAATATTTTCAAACTTGTGTAATTGATTTTTATAAATTTATATCCACTTAATACTGTTTCAAGAATTATGTTTTATATAAATTCATATTTTATAATTTATTATTAATATTACATAATTACGAACTTCAAACTCAAAAGACTTATTCATTTTTATTATATAATATTTTCATTATCATGTATAACATTATTCTTATGATTAATAATGTATCTAATATTTTCAAACTTGTGTACTTGATTTTTATAAATTTATGTCCACTTAATACTGTTTCAAGAATTATGTTCTATATAAATTCATATTTTATATTTTATTACTAATATTACATAATTATGAACTTCAAACTCAAAAGACTTATTCATTTTTATTATATAATATTTTCATTATCATATATAACATTATTCTTATGATTAATAATTTTTTTTAAGTGTTTTAAATTGTATTAAAATAATAATCTTTTTATTGAGTTTCAAATAATTTTTATTATCTTTTTCCATTATCAATTTATAATATATTTATTAAATTATTATTTTTCTTAAAATTTTAAATACTCAAAAATATTCAAAAAATTTGTATTTATATTTAAAACTAAAAATTATAAATAATCTAAATTTATAAATTTCAATTAGAATAAATTATTAAATCATAAATTTGCAATGATAATTATGAAATTTTAACTTCTTGAATGT
>SNQJ01S0115263.1:9440-28071 GCA_010110895.2 Picea sitchensis
TTTCGTTTATCACTTTTTTCTTTTTGCAAATAGAAAAAAGAGCTTATATTAGAAATATAATTAAATTTTACAAAATCAATCCATAAGTAACAATTATATCTCTTGTTCATAAAAATAACTTATCCTTCCAAAATAAAACATTTAGAGTATTCAACATATAAAACATTTCTTGAATTGGTCCTTATACAAAACCAAAATCATCAATGTACATAAAATAGAGTTATACTAATGTTAACCTTTCAAAAGGTTCTACATGTGCTCCCACTCCTTTTGCATAATATGAANTGATAGAGAAATAAATTAGATTATAATAAAAAAGAAAAGATTATAAATTTTACTAATTTTCAAAGAATCAAATAACCAAGATTAAGAAATAAATTAGATTATAAAAAAATATATTTTAAAGATTTAATTTTAAAAATAAATTATTCAAATATTTCACAATTAAGCTCTTTTATTTTTTTAATAATTTGCACATTTAGAAATGATTAACCATTAGAGACTGTATTCTTAAAATATTTTTCCATGAGTAAAAATGGGATCACATGGGATCACATAGAAGATATACGATTTTCTTTTGGGAAGATGTATGATTTTATAGGGTAGAACAATGAGTAAGGCTTTGATAATATAGATAGAGGCGTTAACAATGATTTTCGTTTATCACTTTTTTCTTTTTGCAAATAGAAAAAAGAGCTTATATTAGAAATATAATTAAATTTTACAAAATCAATCCATAAGTAACAATTATATCTCTTGTCCATAAAAATAACTTATCCTTCTAAAATAAAACACTTAGAGTATTCAACATATAAAACATTTCTTGAATTGGTCCTTATACAAAACCAAAATCATCAATGTACATAAAATAGAGTTATACTAATGTTAACCTTTCAAAAGGTTCTACATGTGCTCCCACTCCTTTTGCATAATATGAAATATGTCTTCCAAATGTGAGGGAAACTTTGAAACCTCATCTGCTTCCCTGTTTTATTCCCTATAGATATGTTGAGTTTTTAGTGTCTAAAAATTTTCACTCAACTAACGAATTCTTGTCAACCAAGGTTGTAGAGTAATCACTTGCAAATTGTGTTTAAAAGAAAACCAATCAACTATAACTTTTGAGTCTCCAACCAACTGTAATGAAGATACCTGTTTGAAATGCGCAAAAAATAGGATACTCCATAAGGCCAATAGTTCTCCCCTTGTATTAGTTCCTCAACCACAATTCATTTTAATACTGAACATACCCAAAAATGGGCATTTTAGAACATCACCTGCACCACAACTAAATCCCCCATTCTGAGAACCACCATCAAAAAATCCAACGACCAAATTCCCCTCCAGCAAGGGGGAACAAACTATTCTTTGTGAGTGAACAATATGAACTTTTTCTATTTCACCCAAATCTAGCAAAACGTGATTACACACCCTAGAAAGAGACAGTTTTGTATCCTCAAAGATAATCATATTTCTATGTCGCTAGACTTCCCAATAGATGAAACGTGGCATTTCCTTCCACATTTCCATCTCCTTGACCCAAACCTGGAAGCACTCAAGGAGTTGAACACAACCCAAAACTCTTTGAATATGAAGAAATTTAAGATAACCTCCCAAACTTCTTTGAATAAATAACAATAAACCATCAAATGATTTATTGATTCTTCCTCTTCTCCACATATAACACATCTACTAGGGCAAAAAAAAACATCTTTTTGATATATTATCCCAAGTCAAAAATATATCTTTGAACAAAAATGAACTAAAAATTTTAATTCTCAAAGGAATCTGCCACTTCCAAACATCAGTTAGCCACTCCTCATAGACATCCTCACTGTCATCCAAAAATTGAACCTCATAGGTCTATTTTGTAGAGAATTTTCCTCCTTCACTATCCCATGGCCCTACAATTGATTCAATTTCATCAGATAACACAAACTCACAGTGTTTTAAATCCCTCACATAAGTCTCTCATCCTGATTTTTACTCTCACAAGAGATTAAGCATCTCCTCACTTTTCCAATTGTAACCAGTCAAACCTCCAGTATCCAAAGTAGTTACCTTATCCAAAAACATTATTCCTTTTGAGTCAAGTGCTTGAAATAAATTCTCAGACAATTTATAATAGGATTGAGACCCTATCAAAGGATCCAATCCAATTCGAATATCCCACCCATTTCCATGCTTCCAAACTATCGAACCTGTAATAAGATGCAAAGAAGAAGTGAGAACACTGCAACAATTCGACATGTATTTTAATCTCTTTCTCCCTCCCCTTAACCAATCCACTACATATTTATTTTTCAAATATTTTTTAAGAATCACTTCATGCCAAATACCTTGAATTATTAGACTCCACAAACTCTTTGCTACCAGATCTTTACCAAAAAAAAAATGTTTTTAAAGCCCCATCCCCTTATATTTTGTGTCTTAGCAATCTGTTTCCAATTTACCAAGTGTATGTTTTCTTTTTATTTTTTACCTGTCCACATAAAAATGAACATCCTCCTCCGAATTATATCNAGTGAGAACACTCCAACAATTCGACATGTATTTTAATCTCTTTCTCCCTCCCCTTAACCAATCCACTACATATTTATTTTTCAAATATTGTTTAAGAATCACTTCATGCCAAAGACCTTGAATCATTAGACTCCACAAACTCTTTGCTACCAGATCTTTACCAAAAAAAAAATGTTTTTAAAGCCCCATCCCCTTATATTTTGTGTCTTAGCAATCTGTTTCCAATTTACCAAGTGTATGTTTTCTTTTTATTTTTTACCTGTCCACATAAAAATGAACATCCTCCTCCGAATTATATCTAAAATTCTCTTAGGAACCTTATCCAAAGATATCCAATAAACAATAATGCTTTCCAAAACTGATTTAACAAGAATAAATCTACCTCCTAAAGTGATCCATATATGACACCAGTTTGAGATTCCTTTTCCCACTTTAATTAGCATCCACCTCTAATCATTCATAGAGTAACAGTTGGGATTAAGAAAAACCCGAAATATTTAAATCCCTCTTCTATATATTTTACCTCAAATGACATAAATTCTTTTAATAGTAATAATTCCTCCCTCGACCAACCTGATTCCAAAAAACGTGACTTTTGTGAACTGAAAGTCATTCCACTAGCATTGTAAAACAATTCAAGAGCATCCTTTAAGACTTTCCATTCAGCCAAATAAAATTTTCCAAACAAAATAATATCATCCACAAACAACAAGTGAGTAAGTCTAATTCCATTTTCTACCAAGACTCCTTAAATTTTACCATCTTAAACGAGCTTCAAAAGTATTCTACTTAGACCTTCAACAATAAGTAAAAAAACAAAGGAGAAAGAGGAAAACCCTACCTCAATCCTATAGAACTTTCGAAGAATCTAGAAGGACTACCATTAATTAGGACAAAAAAAATTGTTCAATTGACACACCCTATAATCCAATCAGTAACTTCTAGGAAGAGCCCAATATGGAGTAAAACTAATCTAAGAAACCTCCAATCAACTCTATGATATGCTTTCATCATATCTAATTTGAAAACCAAATCTTTCGACTTTTTTTTATTTGTATACTATTCAGAGCTTTCTAAGCCACTCCAATTGCATATGTAGTCTTCCTATTCTCCAAGAATCCGAACTATTCCTTTGAAATACCTTTTGAGAGGTGAGATTTGATTTTAGTAGCAATGATTATTGTAATTATCTTATAGGTCAAATTACACAGAGAAATGGGTCTAAAACTTAGAAAGGATTCAGTCTTATTACTTTTCATAATAAGAGCTAGAAATGTTTCATTGAGAGCCCCATTTACCTTCCCCTTCAGTATGGACTCCTCCACCACTTCTAGCAGTTCAGGGCCCAAAATATCGAAGAATTCCAAAAAAAAATCAACATTCCATCCATCTGGCCCAAGACTTTTTGAAGCAGCAAAACCTTTCAAAGTAGCCAACACTTATGATAGATGAACAATATCACCAATTATCTTTCCTTCTTCTAAATAAAAAACCATAGGGTAAGCTTGTATAACTTCCAACTGATGGACAATAGAGAGATTCTCTTGTGCTTTAAATTTATTATGAAAGTACACAACAAATTACTCTTCTAATTCCTTTTTACTAGTAGCTAAATGTCCATATTTCTTTCTGATATCCCAAATAGCATTATTGTATCTTCTAAAGTTGGCATATGAGTGAAAAAACTTGGTATTCCTGTCTCTAAAAGAAAGCTAGGTAACTCAACTTTTTTGTCTCCAAGTCTCCTCCTCCTGCTTTAACAATTCCAGTTTCCTCCTCTCTTTCTCTGCAACCAAAACCTTATTAGTATCCCTCTCAAAACCCCTAGGAAGTGTATTAGTATCCCTCTCAAAACCCCCAGGAAGTGTATCAGTATCCCTCTAAAAACCCCCAGGAAGTGCAGAGTACATATTTTCCAAGTCCACTTCTAGTTGGACTTATTCCTCTTTAGATTTTATCTTCTTATTCTTCTCCCATTTAATAACCAAATATTTGAATAGTTATAATTTTTGAACAAGTAAATCCATTGGAGAAGTGAACTCTAAAGACACTAACTTGTGCCAATTGAAGCGGACTAGATTCACAAAGTTTAGTTCAATTTAAAAAACCAAATTAAATTTAAAATGAAACTTTATCTTTTCCTACTCTTTATCAAGTTGTAAAACCACAGGCATATGATCTTAAATTTTAACATTTACCACCCACGGCCTATATATGAGACACCCCCTATGCCATCTTTTCATTAATTAAATAGCGATCCAAACTCTTTGCAATATAATCCTAATCCCCTCTCCCATTCCTCCAAGTTGGTAAGAGATTAACTATTTCAACATATATTAGCCCTTCATCCTGAAATAATTGATTAAAGAAGGAAGCCATTGGGTCCCTCCTTGAGGAATGGCCCCAAATTTCCCTCGCAAAAACAGTAAAATTCAAATATCCTTCCAAAATTAAGTCATGCTCCTTTAGAATACCATCCAAGTTCAAACTGTTCCAGAACAATTGCCTATTCCCATAGGGCCCATAATAGTTTACCAACTTCAATTTCTTCTTGAGAACCTTTGCAAAACCATCTAACAAGATTCTTAGAGGAGTCAAAAAAGCATCAAAATTATATTTTTTAGGATTCCACGCAGAAATCAGTCCCCCTAACAGCCCAATAAAATCCAACACATAAAAATTCCACTAAGGAAGTAGTTTAGATAACAATTCTCTGTCTCTTTGTTCTCACAAATAATAGTTTCCTGTACTAAGAAAACATTTGGGTTTACCAAGTCAATCAACCTTTTAAGGGATAATAATTGTGGAGGACCCCCAACTCCTCTAACATTCAGTGAGCCACAATCGTTTGTAACCCATCACTTGGGATTTATGTGCTATAAGTTCCCTTGGACCTTCCGAACTCTTCATAAAAGAAACTTCAACAGTATTAGCCTCCTTCAGAAGTTTCTTTGCACTTCTCATTTTTACTGGAGAAAATTCATTTTCTAATCCTCCGAAAATAGCCCCTTTGTGTTCTGAAATATCCTTTTTCTTCCTCCAATATCCAAATCCCTCAACACAATCGACAATATTTAAATTGGATGAAGATGAAGAAGGAGACTCCCCCCTAGAAAATATATGGAGAGGAGTATGACTCAACACTTCTTTAAAGGACGAGATAAAAGTAGTTGAAGATTCCTCTAAACTTTGAAACATAGTGGTCCAAAGGATTTAGCTTACTAATGTCTTCCATAGGACTAGTACCATTTAGTAGAGTTTCAATACCCTCTACCTATGAAAAAAACCCTTTTCTTAAACCTCTCAACACCTCATCCTATGAAAAAAAATCCTCCAAACCAAATACAGAAGGAAGACCCAATACCCCTTAGCAAGTAAGTCCTTTCTCCACCAAAGGTTTTGGCTCAGAGACAAGAAAAGAGGAAACCTTACAGACATAAATTCTTGGTTCCTTTAAAAGACCAGAAACCTCCTCTAACTTCGATAAAGATACCTCCCCCATAGGAGAGCCAACCCTATACAAACCGTTGAAAAAAGGAAGACCCAAAACCTTTGGTCTCAAAATCCATTTCTCCACCACTAGATATGTTTCAGAGGAAAGACAAGAAAAAACCTTACAGACATAAAGATCTGGTGCCTTTAGAAGACCAAAAACCTCCTCTATTTTCGTCAAATCTACCTCCCCCACATAGCCATCCCCCTCCAAGTCCACCCCAAAACTTCCAGCATAAATATCTACCTCCTTATGACCAACTTCAGAACCCGATGCAAAAACAAAAACCCCTAACTAGAAAACCCCTTTTTTAAACACTTCATGCACATTAATACAACGGGGGAGAAGAGGAAAAACAAGATCTATTCAAACAAGCGCCTGGTAACAAGTCATAATCATTCAAAATACAAGAATAAAAGGGGGTTGGGGAAAATATTTGTGTCTTACCAAGAACCTATATGGAATCGAAAGTATGTGCTCGAGAATATCCTACTTGGAGAGAGACATTTTTTTCAAGCGAGTTTGAGACATCATCTATTTTCATAGCCCAATCTTTAGCTAATGATGGAGTGACTTCAAAATGATCCTTAAAAAAACTTGGACAAACTTTCTTCAGATTTCCCCCTGTTGGCATAGGGGCAGAACCAGGGTTCAACGCTACAAAAACGCACCAACAAAACCCTAACTACCAACCCTTTTATCAACACCTGCAAAGAAAATGAAGTCTCACTCGAGGTAGAGGCAGGGGTGGTTGCAGGACTCAGATGTATACAACCTTAGCTGGGACATAGATCTATGATTGTAATACCTTAACATAGTACTTAGTTATTACAATTCATTAGTATTCATATTTAATTCATAGCGCAACTAAACCCTAACAACCGATCAACACAGTATTCACATAGACCCAATAGATTCAAGAACTAATCATACAATTAGAGATTAGATCTAGCATTCATTCACATTATTCATCACTAAACTATCATATCAGATTCATCTATCATTTAACATTGCACTAAGAATAGAATCACATAAACAAAAGAAGAACCAAAAGAACAAAGCATTCACAACATAGGATATACGTAGTTCACCCCCACCCTGGGGCTACATCCACCAACTCTTCTTCTCTTTATTATCTTTTGTCAAGCGTCTTACAAGAACAAAGCATCAGAACACTACTCTGCATAGGATAGGAGATATGCGTCCACTTCTCCATATCCTCCTTCCCCAGGTAGATACAGGCATAGAGCCTTACATAGTCTGTGCACAAAGCACTACAGATGACTTGCAGTTAGCTCTGCAAGTCTTAGTCACGTCTTCTTGCACATATCCAGTACTAGCACTCTACCATCGATCGCTACTTACATCACCTAGTGTTCTATTTATATATTACAAAATAATCCTAAGCATGGTTAAACCCATGGTTCAACATTCCCATACCTGTTACATGAGCCCAAAACCCAAAAATCCCTAAAAAGGGGCCAAGATCCTTAGTTCTCCACTTCATCTTGCGCTCCTCTTTTGACAGCCTATCGAAGTCCCAAAAATAGGTCAAACATGACCAAGGATCCTCAAATCTTGGTCAAGGGACAACACCCCCTTCCTTACAGGTCGAGCAGTGAAATGATTACCCCCAATAATCTAACTTTTACAAAAAAAACATCCCTTTCCATTCGATTTCCAGTTTCACCGGAAAACCCTTATACAAATCTATCTCTACTAGGATTCATCTTACTTTGCAATCCTTTCCAGTTAGAACCTTCAAATCCACATCCAATAATTTAATCAACAAATCACCAATTGATTTAAGATCTTCAAAATTCCAAAAACCCCGAGGACAACTCGGTAGCATAACCCAAATGTGTCGAAACCTGAAATGATATTTCTCCAGATTAAAAAGGTGTGACCACCTTTCGACCATAAGACTACCCATGCCATAAATAAATGCCCTTTCCAGGATCCTCTCTACATCAGCTATCATTCTAAACTGGAAGAAAAACCACACATGGACTAGCACCAAAACTTATCGAGAATACCCCAGCAAGGGTTTCCAATTTTCCTCCAAGCACCAGTAAATGTCAAACTTAGACAACGTCCTATAGCTTAATAAATCTACTAGAGCACATAAAGTAAGAGAAGAGACCTCTTGTAAACCCACATCTCTTCCCAACACCATCTTGGAATTATTTCTCCTTGGTTTCCATAGTTTTATCTCACCGAACCTCATTTCATTTCTGACATGCCCTACTAAGAATCCTCTAGTTCCAATTCCCCCTTCTAGTCTCTCCTTTCCCTCAGATAAACATAAATACTATTTTTTTCTAGACTCCAGGCAAAAACCTTTGATCCACCTCCTTTTTGGTACAGTCTCCACCCACAACAAACCCTTTCAACCTCATCTGAGGATCATGTAAGTCGTGTTCAGGGTAATTTTTTTCTACGAATGAAAACCTAGGCCCACCCATTGCTTTTAGTTCAAAAAGGTGATCGATGCTTCCAATGTTTCTCGTTATCTCCCCACAACAAACTGAACCAAGCCCTGATAGATGGCCCATCACTATACCTTCATCCGAAAGTATGTTATTTAATATGGAGTCTGACCTGTACTTCAATAGTCTTGTCTTCTTTATCTCTTCTCGATACGTCACATCAATCTTAAAAAACCTGCTTGTCTCCATAAAACTTCATCCATTGGGTCGATTAATCCCTCCATCTCAACTTCCTCCACATCAACCTAACTAGAGTTCAATGCCCATATCCATATACATATTCCTAAAGGAATGTAACCTACTTAGTAAAAGCTCTATAAAGTGTTGTTTTCTGGTTAAAGTAAAAAGGAAGAAGGGCAATTCTAAACTTTATCTTCCTAAAGTATCCAAAACTTATTTTATAAGATGGTACAATAATGACTCAAACTTTTAGAATCTATATTAATGTTTCCCAAATATTTAGAAGATTGAGCATGTTCATTACTCGGTATTTACCCTCCTTTAGATACCCTTAACCCCATCTATTCATCACACAAACCCCCTCCTTCCCATACCTGTAAAACCATCTATTCATCACATGAACCCCATCTATTCATCATACGAATGTTTAGAATTAATTTTTAAAGATCATGTATCTAATAATATTGGAAATTGGAAAGAGGCTAGATAGATAGATAACTTGACACAAGAGTTTAGATAGATAGATAGATAGGTATTTTTTTTTATTAATTTTGTTATTTTAATATAAATTATTCATTGAAAAAAATTGGGATTTAGAAACATTTTTGTCAAAAGGTATTTATAAGATTTGAAGTCATTATAACAATATACTAGTTATGTGTTTAATAAATTATTTGTGAAAAACAAATTTTGATATAAAAATAACAATCATTTTTCCCAATCAACTAAACTAAACTCAATTAACAACATTTAAAAATATAATTATATCTATATATATATTTCTAAATCATATATATAATTTTTAAACATATATATATATAGTGCGATCCTAAGGTATATTTTTAGGCCTCGAGTATTTTTACGTATGATGTAAACACTATATAGAGATGAATTTTAAAATATTTGAGTTCATTGAGAATATGTCCAAGCAACATTAAATTTCAAGAAATTATTAAGGAAAACATGAGTAGCATCTAGATGCAACACTTAGAAATTAAATGCCTGAACCATTGTGGTTATTATGAAAATGAATTAAACAATGAATTTAAAATTGGAAGTGCATTTGATGTAAAATAAGAGAAATGAAATCATGAACTTGATGTGTAATGCAACTTAATTATAATAGATAAAAATTATAAATTAATGTAAAAGAAAAGTTATATATATATATATATATATATATATATATAAAAAACAAACCATCACATCACATATGCATTTTAGGTTAGTTATTTTAAACATCGAGAAAAAAAAATTTCAATTATTTTTTGTATCCCTCTCTAATATTGAGGATTAATGGTTAATATCAATTTAGGTTGGTTTAATTATGAGAGGAAAATTGTATAATTTATAGCCCATACTATAGAAATGAAACATTTATTGGGAAGAAATATGATATAATTACAAAGGGTGCAAGCACACTCTAAACCCCTTATCCAAATAATAGTTTCCTCTTTATTTTTGTTTTGAGGGATGGTTCTATGTTTTCAAAGGGATGATGTCCTTGGGAATAATAACCCCATATTGGGTGGACAATTGTGATTGTCAAAAAAGTGTTCAAAATAATTAGTTATGAAAAACAATAGTTTTATTCATATGAAATGTAGGTTTTCAAGATTTCTTATTTTATAACAAGTTATGTCACCTTCCTTACTTATTTATCGTAGAGACCTAAAACTTATTCGATGCTATTAGAGATGATTAGAGACGATTGATATGTTATGTAGCTACATGTATCCATTTATGTACAATATAAGGTGAGGTTGTCAAATATTTGACTTTTCTTAACATATATTTTATGGGAAGGGATGTCAGTTTATTTTCTTTATTCTATTGAGGTCTTGGTAGAAGTCTTAGAAAAGGTTATGCAATTTGGTGATTGATGATATTGTTCAGTGATTGATTAAATATTGATATATTTTTTCCTATTTTGTGATGGAAGGTACCCTAACTTCATATAAGGAACAATTGAATTATTTCTAAGGAACTTTTCATATTGATCAATTCATTTCACAAAACATTGTATGTGTAATTCATTCTCTAGTGGCATTCCTTTGGAGATTGATATTATTTAAAATATGAATTATTTTAACATTAGTTCTAATATATTTTGTAGAACATTTACTCAAGCAGGGTAATTTTTCAAATTTGTTAGACTTAGATGTCACTGTAAATTTGTTCTTTAATTGTCTCCCACATTTCTCAATGATTTTCCAATAAGTTATGTGGACCAATACCACTAGATATTTTTCATGCCAAAAGCCTATCGTATCTCTCTCCACCACTAAATCAATTTATAATTTACAAATATGGCACCTTATCCCAAATGGATCAATGTTCTACTGAGATGGAAGTCCTTATGCACTTAGTTCACTATTGTTGAAAGAGCACTCTCATATTTGTAAGTAGAGTCAAAAGTTTTTTTGGAGATACGATATCAATAAATAGGAATTTTTAAGACATTCCAAATAATTGTTTTACTTATATTAAATAAATCATTCAAAATGAAATATTTGTTACTCTTCTCTACAATCTCATATGGATTTCATAATTGCAAAATCTAAGGAATTAAAAAAAAATGGTTTCTTCCAAATATGCATATAAGAGTTGTCTCACAATGTGATGATCATTCGAGGAAGTATGGAATTCAATTTCCTTGGATGTTGCCTTTATAGAAGATTTGAATTGAAAGAAAATATAGTTATCTCAATTAAGTATAAAAGTTCATGAAGTGAATCTAGTTATATCTCAATAGAAAGAAGAAATGTAGACCTCGAAGAGAAAAAATCATCTCTTAAAGATAATATTAACATGGGCATATATAAAGGTAAGACATTAATTCGACAACATGATGCATTAAACTAGTCAGATACTGGAAATTCAAATGAGCTAGAGGCATCGACAATAAATCCATGTTAAAATTCTTGTGATGCATCACGATGTGGAAAATCTCAAACCATAAGAGAGGTTGGAGAATAGATTAAGTTGTTGTATTTAGAGTTAGAAAATTTATTGAATTCAGCTAATAGCCTTTGAGAATTGTTTTTCAAAATGAATTCATTCTTCAAAAAATGAAGTTTTGGAGAAGATAAATTTATTTAGAGTCAATGTACCTTGGACATAATTGAAATATGTTACATATTTTACAAACATTTCTCATTTGTGAGACTCATGTTAAATACTATAAAGTTCCTCTTATTATCACTGGAAAAAAATGTATCATGCATGTCAAAACCTTGTAGTTCTCTTGTTTGTCCAAGATTCGACCCCAAATGCAATTTTTGCAAATTTTTCCATGGACCATGGCACAAAATGATGAATTTATCACATTATAAATAAAATTATTGAAGAATATGCAGTATTCAACTTCATTTTTGTGCATGGTAAAGCTTATAGTGCAACTTTGATAAGAGTCAAATCTATAAAAGAAAATTTATTTTGGTAGCTTCGCTGCAAAAATATATCATTTAGATAATTTTTTATTCAATTCCAATAGAAACCCCAAAACCTATGATCATTTATCATAGCAATGTTATTCTCTTTTATTTTCATTTCTTTTCTCATTCCTATAATTTGTTTTAGAAAACATCGAATGATTCACTTCTAAATGTTGTGTTCTATTTAACTAAATTGGAATACATGGGTGATAGTTGCAATTCCATGTAACATTTAAGACAAACATATACCGATTATATAATCTCTCTAAGAGAACAAATCAATCAACCACCTCCATTGCATTGGGTAATACTAGGTGTAATCCTATGTATGTTTTGGATGATATCTACAATTTTATATGCATTAAAAATATTAAGGGCCTCCATAATCCCATTACAATTACGCTCTCAACTTGAGCATCAATGAGGATCACATGAACTAGGATGATGATACATAATCTATAAATGTGACCTATCCTACTAAGACTTTTCTACATGACCTAGAGTCCTAGCCTCTCCCCCACCATTATCTAAATATTCCTCTTTGTAGGATAACACAATGAAGTTATATGTTCCACTAGGATATAGGTTAGAGTAGGAATGAAGGTTTTGGTTTGGCGAATATTATCTGAAATGGAAATATATTGAGTATGGGGATAGGATTTTTCCTAGGAGGGAAAGGCCCTCTGAATGGATCATTCTTGGTATTTTGTCAATTTTGCATGGACCCATGACCTAGTTGTTCAAATTCACCAATGTCAAACTATTTGACATGGTGACCTAAAACACATTTGGCCAAAAATTTTCTAAGAAACACAATGGCACCTCCATGTTATTGCAAGGAGATTTTCCAAAAATTATAAACCAAATATACATCGAGTGGTCTTTAAATGGTTGGTATGTCCACTAGTCCATGAAAATACATTTATTTTTCATAGGAGGGTGTAATATAGTTCTAGGGACAATACAAAATGTCATGAGATCTTCTCTTGATATATGTAAATATCTCACATAGTCTCTATTTAACCCCATGTTATAATATTTAAACATCCTAGAGCTGTGTTCAAAAATATCAAATAATTAGCCTTGGGAATTGGTGATGGAATATACAATGGTCTGAATCCATGTAGAAAGTGAAAGGCATGAGGGATTTGGTGTTTCTAAAATATAGTACTATGTTTCTTGGTGAATCAAGGATATTTCCACTTTTGATGTTTGAATCTGGTGGTTGGGATTTAGGATTGGGTCTTTATTCATTGGGTGATGGTGGGTCCATGTTATGTTCATGTGTATATAATTTGAACAAGAACACTTTTTTTTCTTTTAGAATTTAAATAATTTACAAAATATAAAAAATATTCAAGTAAACCTTCCTTGAATGAATATAGGAAACAATGAACACAAGTGAGGGAACAAAGTGATGGAAATGTTCCTTTTCCTCATGGTGGTCAAATGGAAAAGTTTAGTCCTAAAATTGTTCCTCTTTCACATTGAAATGTGTTTAGGTTTTGGTAATAAAATACAAGTTGTTTCCCTATTTTATTAATACACAAATGAACATGTGTGCACTTAGGAAGATGCATGCATTTTTAACATGTTATATTCCTAAAATTTCCCCCATGTTCTTTAAAGTTACTAGTTGGTAGCTAGTTCAAGGGGGACAAAATCAATCGAAAAGGTAACACTGACACATTTTAAAGAACACATGCATGTTATTGTGTGATCACACTCGTCGTCACCCCATTGAAAATTTTTCTATTCAAATATTCTTGTGAGTGCCATCAAGTGCACTTTGGAGTGGAGAGAATGGTCGAAAACATAAGTACTCCAACAAAGGAAGAGTTCTTCATTAATCAAACACACAACCAGATCAAAGATGAACACACCGATATTTCTATGTGATAAAACCCTTGTGGGGAAACATCTATGGCCCTAGTGAACATGACCACTTGGAGCAATTTGTTAATGCAAAACAAATTATTACAAATATATTTACGAGTTCCTCACAATCAATAATCAAGATATGACCATCCATGCTCTTTAAATAGAGATGATGGACCAATCAGGTGTTAGTTCGTGGATCATTGTAGCCATAAATATCGAAGAGAATATGAACCTTCATATCACTCTATTTTGGGAATATATCATGACCATCGGATTACCTAACTAAAAATTCATACTAAATCATACTAAAGAAACACACTTTTACCTAACGACACATTATACCAAGTTGATATTAACTAAGTCCTAAGTTTATAAATATACTAACATGCCCCCTTAATAAAAACCTTGGATTGAAATATTTACAAAGGAATCACAATATGATAAGGAACAAGGTATTAGAACCTATGCCCCCTTAATGAAAACTTGTTCAAATATTAACATAGATAGAAATTTTTAAAACTTCACTTCTGTAAGAGACTTTGTGAAAATGTCTGCAACTTGATCTTTTGTAGGGAAAAAGAGCACTTCAATAACTCGATCATGAATGAGATTTATGATAAAGTGCATGTGTATCTCAATATGTGTTTTTGGGCTTATGTTGAATTGGATCTTTGGTGAGCTTGATGGTACTATGATTTTCACACTAGAGGGTTTTCAAATGCTACTACTGGAATCCAAACTATGAAAGAATTTATCGAACCCATAAGGATTCTTGACTTGCATTATTTTTTTCTCATTACTCTTATTATGTTGAAGAAATAGAAATAGATCATTGTTTCTTATAGGCCCAAGTGACAGGTCCTGAACCAAGCCAGTATACATTCAATTGTCAAGGTCACCGATCCAATATGAATCAGTGAAACCAACCAATAAAGAAGCCTGCCTGAGTTGTAATGTATGTCGAACTAAATTGTGTCCCAGACATACATAAGTATCATTTTAGATTCTTTCCAACGTATTTCATGGGGTGTTTTCTTATACCAGTAAAAAATACCAATATAAAAGGAAATATCAGGATGAGTATGAGTCAAATGTAAGAGGATACCAAATAACTAATAGTACAAAGTGGCATCAACTTTGGTAGAAGTACAAGTGGCAACAAGTTTGAATCCAGAATGGAAGGGAGAAGGGGTTGGTTTAGAATCATCCATGTGAAAGCGACGAATAAGGTCACAAGCATACTTAGACAGGGAAATAAAAATTCCTTGCTTGGTTTGCAATACTTGAAGGCCAAATCAATAGTGAAAATAGCCTAAGTCTATCATTTCAAATTTATTTTTAAGGATGGATTTCACATGGGTCAAACATTTTGGGTCACTACCAGTGAGGAGAAGGTCATCAACATAAATAAAAGGGATTATAAGATGGCTTCCTACTTTCTTGGTATATACATTAGTGTCAGAATGACATTTAGAAAATCCAGTATCAAGAAGAAAGCTATCTGTTTTGGGATGCCAATATTGAGGAGCTTGCTTAAGATCATGAAGAGAAATATTCAGGAGGAAAACAAGGATGGATTCATTATGGATATACACAAGATGTTTTTCCACGTATATTTCTTCTTGAAAATCCCCAGACAAGAAGGTGGATTTGAGATTCATCTAATGGACCTCCCAATTATTTGAGGCTGCAAGGGATAGAACAAGGAGGATGGAATTCATTTTGGCTATGGGGTAAAGGTTTTATTATAGTCAATGCCTTCAACTTGAGATAACACAATATAAACTAACCAAGTCTTGTGTCTTTCAAGACTTCCATCTGATACATACCTAGTTCTATAGACCCATTTACATCTTACAAGTTTTCTTCCTTTTAGAAGAGGTACAAGATCCCAAGTATTGTTTTGCATTAAAGAGTGATACCCTTCATTCATTATTGCATCCCAATATGGATGGCCTAAATATTTTTCAAATGTCCCTAGATCATGAGTCTCTAAAAATTGAGCCAAAATATAAGAGGCTTGTTCGAGCTGTGAATGAGTCTAACATTGACCCGAAGGATCATCGATAAGATCACTAGTCTCTTATCATGTTGAAAAGACCCATATAGGAAGTGGTGGTGTTGGTGTAGGTTCACGTTCATTGGACTCATCTAGATAAAGTTGAATAGGCAGAGGTGGATTTTCATCCTCATTTTCATCATTCGAAGAAGAAGAAATATGAATAGGAATATAATATGGCACAAATGTCGAAGATGGATTGTAGGTCAAAGAAGGCACAAACACTGAATTATGATCACATGCTAAGACATTTTCATCAAATTTAACATCTATTCTAATAATAATTTCATTATAACAAGGTTAGAGAATTATATGACCCTTGACATCATAATAATATCCAAAAAAAATACACTTCTCACTTTTAGGTTGTAAAGCTTTCATTTTATCATCATGAATGTGAGGCCATGCTACACTGCCAAATACATGAAAGTGACTTACACCTGGATTAATTTTATTCCATGCTTCTTCCAGTGTTATATTTTTTATATCCTTAGTGGGAGTGCAATTTACTATGTAATTTTCATGAGTAATGGCTGTCATCCAACAATTAAGACTTAATCCCTTATTTTTTATCATAAAATTAGCCAATTATTTTAATGTGAGATTATTTCTCTTAGCAACACAATTTTTATATGGTGTATATGGAACAATATGTTTCATTTGGATTCCTTGTGCAATGCAGTAACTTGTAAAATTGTTATTCACATATTTTCCTCCATTATATGTTCTGAACCTTTGAAGTTGATGTCAATATTTGTTTTCTACAAGGTCAATGTAGGAAAAAAACTTGTCAAACACTTCACTCTTAAATTTTAGTAAGTAAAACCAAGTGCTTCTGGAGAAGTCATCAATGAAAGTTAATAAAAAAATTCACCCATAAAACAAGGAGAAGAAAGTGGACCTCAAAAATCATTATGAACAAGCTGCAAAGGGGCCGAGGTGTGCCAAGAGGCATGTTTGTCAAAAATATCCTGATGTTTTTTTCTGATAAATCAATGAGCACAAACAACATATCTGCAAGAAGCAAGAGAGAGACCAGTCACCATCTTTTGATTACACAGTTCTTGCAATGAGCGATAGTTTAGATGACTGAACCACTCATGCAAAAGTTTTGTCAAGTTATCTCTATGAGAAACAAACATTAATGGAAAAGATGATGACCCAAAGTTGTCAAAATTGTACAACCTAGTAATATCTTCAATAATTCTAGTTGCGAGGATGTGCTTAGGATCTTTTAAATCCTTGATTACAACTTGCTGAGGTGAAAAATCTACGGTTTTACCTTCATGTGACAGAGTGATCTAATATATTAATAGAAGCTTGCAGGAAATACTTGGAACAAATAATAAATCATGGAAATGACCATTATATACTTGAATTGTTCTAGACCCTAAAACACAAAGAGATCTATCATCACCAACAAATATTTTCTTGGTGTTACATTCATTTAGAGAAGAAAATATGACTTTATCCATAGCCATAAGATAATATGCTTGAGAATAAATAATCCAGTAATTAGAAGAAGAAGTGAAAGTTTCGTTGAAGGAGGAACCAGAAGCATAACGCAAATGTCCATGAGAAGAAGAAGAATAAGAAGAATCTATATTGATATTGTGCTTTTGCATCACTACTTCTAAGGATTCCATCTTTTAAAAAAAATCAGATTCCACATGACCATCTTTTCTACAAAATTTTCAATGTCTATCGCCGATACTATTACTTTTAGATTTTCTTCCTTCTTCACCATTAGGAGCAGAAGCTTCCTAAGAGGATTTGGGACCCTTTTTTTCTTGTTGTTGTGGCAAGGAAGCTGATTTTTAGGATTCTTGGATTTATCTTTCTATTGGGACCCTATGGCTTTGTTTGAGGTACCTACAATGTTGATCACTCCAAGTTTCACAATTGTATATTTCTCTCTAATCAAAGCATCACAAAAACAATGAAGAGTGGAATCTTTATAGGCACTCGCTAGAGCATGTTTACTGGCATAAAAGGTAGATACAAAGACAATATGCACTACCAAGCTTAGAAGTAATATTATATATGCACCAGTCTTCCTTCATATCTAATTGCAGTCTATACATAAAAGTATAATTATTTTGAATTTATATAAATAATATTCAATGGATATAAAATCATTAGTAATTAGAGTCATTAATTGATTTTCTATTTGGTGGGATCGAATAATATTGTGTTTACCAAACATAGATTCAAACATAGTCCTAGCTACATCGGGAGCATCAATTCCTTGAAGGTGAAACCTCAAATCAAGATATATAGACATTTTGATTAGTCCACATGCTTCATCACTCCTATAATCTCATTTGACTGTATTTTCATTGTCAGTGGGTTCTAGTTCTTTTCCCAAGGTAATCTGATACAATCCTTTACTTCTTAATACATCCTCCATATGAGATTTCCACGAGAAGTAGTTTCTATTGGTAAGAAAAATATCATTGGGAGATGTCATATCAGTAAGTAAGTCAAGAAAGCTCATACATACTAGTGTACATGTACAAGAAATGCATTTGTAGCTAGTACATGCAAATCTCGTGCATGTACTAATAAT
>SNQJ01S0115264.1:0-11549 GCA_010110895.2 Picea sitchensis
AGGTGTCACAATACTTAAGTGTGGGGGAGGGGTTCATGAGCTGACAAATGATCATTGCCTAGAGAAATGACTCTTTGCAAGAATTTTTGTATTATTACCATGATACAGATTATTACATTGATAGTCATGTTATTTTTTTGCTTAACTCCTGTGTGCTATAAATTACTGAACTCGAACTTCACAGACCACTCTTTATTGGTTATTTAACAGACCACTCTTTATTGGTTATCTTCCATTACAAGCTGCATACTGTAGGTTTGACAACACATGTTTTATGCTTGTTATAACCTGTTCATTATAGGTTTTGACATTATATGTCATATGCAAGAAGAATGAGTGAGCATGGGGCACTCTGCCTCTACTCATTAACCATTGTGGTTGTCAAAAACACTTCAAAATTGCAGGCTATCCATTATAAGAGGCGAAAATGCACTTAACACATGGGTACTAGATGAAGTACCATATGAGGCGCCGGATGAGATGCCGTTTGAAATGTCGTTTTGAAGTGTCGAATGAAGTGCCATTGAATTGAATACCAGTAACTATCCTAGATTCCACGTAACTGGAAATCAATTACATCCAATTAAATTGGTTAAGACATTGATTAAAGATGCTTCATATGTTGATGATCAAATGTCCAAGTCAAAAGACTTGGAAATTGATCTTACCACACACTACTACATTGCTCCAAAGTTTGCCATCGAATTTGAATTTCCCACACATGGCATCTTGCGCGCACATGTGGGAAACATACTCCACCATAAGAGCATCCAAAATCGGGTTGGGCACTCTATTATCTCATTTACCCTTGCCAATTTCTCTCCTCTGCGTTAAGAAATCACGCCCAACCTCTGCCATCTCGTCCTCTATTCTCAACGAATTCAGCCTGTGCTAAATCCGTGTCATCTCTTGGCCTGTTTGCACCCTTGATTGGTTAAATTCGCCTATGCACAATGCCCAGGAGATACGAACCCTCCTCCTATGTAGACTTGTTTGCCATTCCATAATTCACACAAAGAAGGGAAGTGTTTTTGCGCACTGGCTGGGGGCCATTTCTGTCTATCTTGTAGGGCCATGATGATGGCCTCTCTATGCAAATTGCAGTTGGTTATGATGGTAAGAAAACACATGTAGGGTCTCTTATCTTTGAAGTCACAGAAGAGTCCATTTCTGCTGCAACAAAGCTCCCAAGAATGGGAGATAGATGGTTAAGGAATCATCAATTGTCGCGCTCAAGTTACAACAGGGTGTTTAAGCCCGAATTCGAGAGCATTTCAGGAGAAAAAGGGTATGCTAAGGAGTGGATAAATCCATAATTGGTTAACCCCTTCATCGCCATCAAAATTTTAATTACATGTGAAGGTAGATACTCCACCTTCAAAGCTTGTCATTTTTTATTGCTAGCTCATTTTCTGTTCAACAAACCCTTGAACTTTCCCTTTTATTTTCTCAAAATCTTGGAGAAGATGTCCTCTCAAGTGAGGAAAAATGTGACTAACCCCCACAATAGTCTCTTCCACCACGGTTTGATCAAACTCCTCGTTCTTACTGAACTAGAGAAGTAGGGGAAAAATTGGGATGCCTTTATCTATGAATTTGCAAACCCTCACTTGACAGTTAATACCGGAAAAAAACCACTTGGCCTAAAAACTATCTCTCCATCCAAGCCTCTCTCTCCAAGAACTCCAAAATCCCTTGCACAAACCCTCTCTTTGCCGGAACAATACCAAAATATTGTTGATATCCCTACTTCTTCATAGGGTAAAAAGACCAAGAGAAAAGACCAAAAGAAGCTTATTGTTGACCCCCCAATGCCTTCAATGTCTCTTGATACAACACCTAAAAAGCTCCAAAAAGTAATGTGGCAAGAATTTCCCATCATCCCTACAAACAAGAGGGGAGCCAACGGATTTGGTGAGGGACCCTTTCGGAAGAGTACCCGAAACAAAAGAATCAAGCCTTATGCAAAACCTCCACCTGCTACGGATCCCATCCAAGTGCCCTCTAACCTTGAGAGCCCTCACAAGAAACCTAGGGAAGTCTCTGCAGATGGATTAGAGCCACTAAGGAAAAAAAAAATAAGAAACTACCTCACCTTTCTGATCTCCCATCACTCCTACTTCATCTATGCCCACTCTAGATCCTAAAACTGATAAATTGTCCACATTCCTCAAAGGATCTAAGCCTTCCTCATAGATCATCAATTATGTTCCAACCATAGAGCATCTACAAAAAGAAAACCATCAACTTCTTCAACACTTGGAAGAGAGGAAGACAATAGATGCACACCTTCATCATGACAATGCAGTCCTTCAAACAAAAGTTAACTCCCTTCAGCGGTTGGTTGATGAAATGACTAAATCTAAGCGCAACCTCAAAGCACAATTAAAGAAACACAAGAGGCACAAGACTATGTCTACACAGCAAGAAGGAGAGGCTTCCAAAGCTGATCCTCCTCAACAAGCCTAGTCACGAGGGGTAACTTCTTTTTGTTTGCAGTGGGACCTGCAAAATCGTGAGTGTGGGGGTAATGTCGGGCTCGAGATATGATCATTTTTATGACGGTTGTTATACATTTTTGCAGCATGTACATATATGTTTTGCACGTTTTGAAGAATCTTTTTGAATAATTTTAATGTAAATCGGTATGATCGCCATAAGGTATGTGTAATTCATGTTTAATGATTAAATCAAGTTTAATTCATCATGTTCTATGATTTCCAAAGGTTAATTCACGTTTTTATGCTGTTATAGGGAAAAACACACCATGTTTCCAGTTCCAACACTTGATGTGGCACTCGTTCCAGCACTCGTTCCGGTACCCGATCCGACACTCGTTCCAACACCCAGTATTGCACAAAAACGCAAGGTGAGTTGGCGGTTATGGCATTGACGTCCAGTGATGGACAAATCTGGCACATGGGTTTTCTTCATGATCACCCCCTCCAGCTACTAAGCTCAAGACAACTTGATTTCAGTTGTCCAAAGAAGGCAATTATTGGCTTGCTCCGTTTTGTCAGTTATGGCATCATTTATTGTATTTTGCCGAAATTAGAAGTGGTTCGACCCTCCTGTGTTCGACCACTTGGTTTGTAAATGTTATAAATACCACTGAGGTGGTCAGATGATTGTTAAGTAGAAGAACCAAGTAGCATAAGCATTAAAATTGTTAGAAAAATGATTTTGCTCTGTTTTGAGTTTTACATTGCCAGAATTGTGCCATAACTGCGTTTTCAAGCTTTCATGGTGAATTCGTCCTGTTGAAGTTTGTGGTGTGCTTGTAGGAGGTAGCCACAACTTACTGGGGAGGGCACCAACAGTCTGGTGATTGTTCTTATGTTATTTGTGTATTTCTTAATTCAAATTGCTCTTTCTTATTCCCTGTATATGCATGTTTTTATTTAATTAATTAGTTTGTTGTAGCTTATTGTTTTACTTCTCTTTTGCAAGTTAGATGATGATATGTGTTAGTATGTGTTGATTTTAAAGATTAGGAACAGACTTGCAAGTCTCTATACTAACCCTGTGTGCAATTAGAAAGTCTTTATGTATTAACCTCATGTGCATTTAGATGTTAAATTATGCTTTGATTTATGGTTTTATAATCAAGTTGAAAACAAAGTTTTTAGAATAAAATAGAGTTTTATTTGGGTTTCCTTTGACAGGGATTTTGATGGATGAATAGAATAAGTTCTAGTTTCAATCACAACTTTCTTATCTTAGTTTATATAGATCTTGTCTAAATTATTTATTGGTTAATGTAGATTGCTCATTTACTTTTTATATCATGTTTTAGTCCTTGTGTTTAAAGCATTGTTTAATTGTAGTTTGAATTATTAGTCTAGACATAGCATAGTTTCATTTATGTAATTTGCTTTTCTAGAATTGAATTGCAATTATATTTTGTAGTTAAATGATTGAGTTAGATATGAATTTTGATTACGTAACCTAGAAGTAGAATGATGATCTCATTACGATGTTAATGGTTTATACATGAATATGCAGGGTATTTAACATTATCTTTGTCATGGCTAAATTTGTGTTGGATTGTTTACTCCACACCTTTCATTTTGCCATCGAGATTAGTGTTGAGATTATACCATTGGAATTGTCCTTTGTTGTCAAGTGTCATCGAGATATCATTCGTCACCACCAAAGGCATTCACACAACCACCAACATTATATTTGAATTGTCATAAGTTAAAAGAATAGTTTTTTTTTCTTTCATGGATATAGTTTCTTGCTTTCATAGCTTAGGAAATAGTCTTATTTGTTGTTGTAGGATAGATAGACTTTTCTTTGATAGATTAGATAGCAATTTTCTCAAGAATTAATTGTTAGTCTTTCTTTCTTTCAATAGACAATATTTCCTTTCATGCATTGCGTTGAACATTTAAATTTCTTTTCATGTGAGAGAAATAGTTTTGCATTAGGCATTTAGTCCACTTGCCTCTTAGGCTAGATAGTTGTTCAATGAGAAGTCTTTGTGTACTTGTCTATTTCCTTTAGTAGGATAGATAGTTGTCTTTGCTTACTTGTCTTTTGCTTTAGTAGGTTAGTTAGGTTTCTTTTCTTACTTGTCTATTTGCTTTATAGGTTTGATAGGCGTCTTTGCTTACTTGTTCATTTATTTTCTTTCATAGGGTAGTTTCTCATTGAATGTAGGTTGGCAAGTTAAGATAGTTTTCTTTTGTCATTTTCTTATTGATATGCTTAGATAGTTGCTTTTTCTTATTGACATGAACTAGTTTCTTTAAAGTAGGGTTTTCACTTGATTTTCTTAGAACCATCCATCAATCCTTTGCCCAAAAATACTTAGGTTAAATAGTTTCAATTGTTTAGTAGGGTTTGCTCATTAGATAGTTTTTCTTGAGTAGATTAGCCTTAGATAGCTGATTTCATTAGTTAGATTATACTCCTACCAACCTTTTACCTTTGGCATATATTTTGCTACAACTCTAAGTTTACTTACCCCGCGTTGACAATTTAATTGAGGGTAGTTTAGTGTCTTTTTTAGTACATATAAATCACCTAACACAGAGGCGGGGCACTTCATAGTCTGGAGATAGAATAATATATCTCCATACCAAGGGTTCGAAGATGAAATCAGAAAAATATCTCCTTTAATCGGCGATTCTTCGGGCGTAACATCACCTGATTCGACCGAAAGTTCCGAGATAAGTTTATTAAATACCAATGACTTTTTGGATTTCATGGAAACAAAATCAAAGTCAAATTCCTGGAGGATAATGATCCATGTATTGGTATTTCCGCCGATGATGCATCGTGTCAACATGTATTGAAACAGATTCACAATAACAACAATGGTGGTCTTATGAAGCATAATATATTGACGAAACCACTGGACAGCATGCACTACTGCCAATGCAAGATTTTCAACATGGGATTAGTTGAGTTTCGGTCCAACCAAGCCTCAACTCAGGTAATAAATCACATGCTCTTCGAGAATATCGTCCTATTGAACCAAGACCATACCGATGGTCGACTCTGCGGCGACCAAGTACAATAAAAAATCTTTATTATAATTGGGAGGCTGGAGTAGAGGGGTAGACGTGAGGGTGTGTTTCAACACTTTGAAAGAGTGTCGAGCGGCTTCATCCCAATAGAAAGGGACTCCTTTCTTCAGTAAACGCATGAACCCTTTAGTGATCTCAGCATAGTTTGCGATAAAATGGCAAAGAAAGTTCACTTTACCCTGCAAACTTTGAAGCTGCGGAACTGTGCACGGGGGAGGAAACTGAACTATCGCCTCAACCTTCAGAGGATCGACCATGATCCCTATTTTAGAAACTATGAAACCTAGAAGATGACCCAACATCACGCAAAAAATACACTTGCTTGGATTCAAGTGAATCCGACAGTAGCGACATCCCTCAAAGATTAGTCATAGGTGCACAGGATGATCAACTCTCTTACGCGATCATGATGCTAAATCATCGAGATAAGCCTCAACTATGTGTCTAAGGTCATGGAAAGAAAAAGACATGGCTCGCTGAAAAGTGGCTCCATCATTCTTCAGGCCAAACGACATCTTCCGATAAGAAAATGTACCCCATGGACAGATAAAAGTTGTTTTATGCTAGTCTTTGGGATTGATCTGTATCTGGTTTTATCCCCAAAAACCATCCATGAATGAAAATACCTCACAACCTATACATTCATCGACAATCTGGTCAATGAATGGGGTGGGGAAATTATCCTTTGGACATGCCTTGTTCAAATCAAGAAAGTCCATACATACGTAAATCGTACCTTTATTTTTCTTGACTGGAAAAGGATTTGACACCCATTGATTCAACTGAATGGGGTAGATGAAACTGGATTTAAGTAGTTTCTCTACTTCAGCCTTAATAGCTTCTTCTCTCTGAGGATTCATCGAACGAAGATTTTGTAGGACCATTTTTTGCGTTAGGATAAGTCTTTATTTCATGTTCGACGATTCTTGGATCAATGCCTGACATTTTCTTGTAAGACCAGGAAAAAACCTCACGAAATTCCTTAAATAAATCTGTATAAATATGAATCTCCTCGAGGGAGCAGTCTGCTCTGACGAAGACATTCTCCATGATGCCAGGGGTTCTGGAGATGCCAATAGGTATCATTTCAGCGATAATCTCTGTATTACCCTCAGCATAAACTATGTGCATAGACAAAGGATTATTAGGACAAGAACTATCTCCAATCATAGTCAACACGAATTTGCCTTCCTCTATTCTTCTTAACTCTGGGAGGAAATAAGATCTGTGATGGAGATCATCACAGGGTATCTCTGGACCAGTCAATGCCTCTAAAATCAGATCATCAGAGGGAAAGACCAAGTCTAAATAATCGACAGTGGAGAGGGAACGTTGAGCCCAAATAGGCTCAAGAAATGAATCTAAATCCTGTGTGAGAGTTGGATGGGGGTCGATCGAAGCTTGCTGGACAATAATGTATGCAAATTCTGTCGTGGACAAGGGCATGTCCATGCCAAGATCCCTTGTCCCTTCCATCGAGGCCAATGGGGAAGGAAGATTCCACGGATCATTAAAGCAAGTTGTATGGAATGACGACACTTGAAAGATTTCAGCCCTAGGATAGTTGGGGAAAACCGATATCATCTTGACATCACCAGAAGGAGGCATGTAATCGAAATTACCCATCAAAGGTGGGCACAAACCAACCCCCACATTGACGACACCGAGTTGAGGGTTATCAATCATCAGGACCATGGATGCCCCCGATGAAGGATCAGACCGAGAGTAGGAAAACTGATCAATGGTTATGATTCGACCCTCGTGTGGAAACAAAAAGACCCAAAAAACTATGGCAACCACTACATGCATTGCATAGGTCCAACTCCTTCCTAACATAAGGTTGTAGTCGAGAGGTGCATCGACCACTTCAAATTCAACACACACAGTCTTCCCTCCTAACTGCACAGGGAAAGAAGGGATGATTCCATGTGGTCTGAAAGAATGAACATCGAAAGAAGTAAGAAGAGTAGGTGATGGAGACAAAACGGGTTGGCCAATGGCCTTCCAACATGCCAACAAAATCATGCATGTCGAGGCACCCTCATCAACCATTATGCATAAAATATTCGAAGTAAAATGTTTCCTGGGCTGAGCCACTACTATCTGAAACACAACGTGGTAAGGGAGACGAGGTTTCAAGTCAATCGTATGAAGCATGATCATTCCTGGATTATAGGTCTCAGTAGATCCCAGAGTGGACAACAAATCCTTTCTCTGCGAAGGGTAGCTTTGGAGGACCTCCAAAGCATACATTGTGCAAGGGGTTTGTGACAAATCCTCCACCATAGAGTAATTTTGGGCATCCCTTGCATTCTGATTATGTGAATCTTTCTTGAACGCTCCTTTTGGGATGCATGTCATTATTTCTACCATCGTCTTCTTGATCTGGAGAGGAATAGATGGGTTTACAACTTCCTTACCCTTTTCAAGAGTTTTTGGCATTCCATAATCATGTTCCCTAGTTTCTATGTAAGTGTTACCTTTCATCATATAAATGTTCATGGTCAAGGGGTTACTAGAAGACAGACGGGGTCCCTGACTGCCCCCATCCGCGCTCAAAGAGTCTTGAGTCAAATTTTTCCCATGTGGAAATGGGTTCGTTAACATAGAAGGCTATTGTTGCACTAATAAATTCTAGGCCTCCACAAGCTGAGGGCACATGTGATTCAGATGGTCTTCCGTGCAAAGGTTACAAAGATACTTCGAATTTCTCTTCTCTGTGTTTCCCCCGCAACATTGTTGTGGGTTTCTTATCCCCCTTACCATTCTTGTTTCGTTGCTTTTTGTTGGTTGGCCTTCGAATTTGTCGTCTACATAGTGTGTACGTCTGACGTTTGGGTAGGTGAACAACCAAATTAGGGGTTTGGCTGGCCACTGTCTACTATATCGACAATTGTTGCAATTGATTCGACAACTGATCAGTGGGATTTTCTTGTGCTGAACCAACTATACCATCAACAGGTGGTCTAGACTTATGTCTGGCCTTGTCTAGGATGGACCGTGGAACATCTAGGAAAACCTCATAGAGTAAACCAGACTGAGAGTATATCAGTTCAAGTTGTTGAGCTCTCATTATCACCTCTTCCTCTGAAAACACTCCTGACGTTGCAACATCCTTGGATAATTGAGTTACCAAAAAATTAAGGAACCACTCTAGCAAGAAATCTGGTGGGACCGGTACTTTTTATCAAACTCTTCTGATGTCACCATTCTCAAATGTGATCTAAGATATGATTGGCCTTTGTTTACTCAAAGTTGGCTAGAAATTTGGTGTCGACATCGTATCTCATAAGTAGTTGGAAATGGTTTAGAAAAACCATTTCCAAATCACTAAAGTAAGAGTATCTTGATCGATTGAGCTTGATGTACCATTTCACGTCACTCTCGATAAGAGTGCATTGAAACAGGCACAAATGTACGAAGTCGTCTTGCAGCGAGTTTGACGAGCACCATAGGTGGAAAGTTATCATGCAAACACCTAGATCTTCATTAGGATTACCTTCGAACTTCAAAATGTCCAAGGCAACTTAGTCAGCATGGGAGGCCAACACAGAACATGACAAATCGGGTCGATTAACAACCTTGACAAGTCTGGAAAATGTAACGTCGCCAGAAACAATATTTTGGGTTGTTGACTATGTATGGGAAGAAAGGAGCCTGGACTTTGACTGGCACCAGGTTGCCAAGAAAAGTTGTGATGTTGGCCAGGGTTCTGGTAAATACCATGGCCTTGGCTAGCGAATAGATATTGCATTTGTTGGGAACTCATCAGTTGATTCCCATAATTGGATGTTAAGGGTTGGGCAGGGATTTCTCCCTGCATTGTGTTCCAAAGATTATGGAAAGGGTTTCCTCCTTGTGATCCAATGAGAATAGGTATTGAGCCTTGCCCGAAGTTCCATTGACCATGGAAGGGGTTTCCCTCGGCTGACATCCCTGACAAGGGAACTAATCCTTGCCACGGATTCCAGAGTCCTTATGAGGAGAAAACTCTTGTGTTTTCCCCTTGTGTAGGAATAATACCCTGCAGAGGATTCTGTTTTCCAAAACCAGGGTTTCCCCCGGTCGAGACGACAGCTGAGAAGAAAGCATTATTTCCAAATGCACCGAACAAAGAGAAATACATTGAACCCACCAATGTGGTGTAGGAAGAAGGTCCTAGACTACCTGCTCCAAACAAGTTGTAGTTCATGTTTAGCCCAATGGGTTACTGGGGAGCACTGCTGAGCGAGGGGGATGAAGGAGGTATATGAACTCCACCATAAGGGATAGATTTATATGGGGCTGAGGTGCCCCCCATGGACCCTTGCAAAGGAGCGTTTGAGCTCCCTTCCCCGAGACCCATGGTCTGTAGGGTGGAGTAGGTGAGGATGGAATTTGTATCAAAGTTGGGCATGCCGTATGAAAACAGAGGACCCATCACACTCTATGTGAACGATGCAGTGATCGCCACCATTGACAGAATCAGAACTCTACCCAAAGTAGAGGTAGTTGAGACCATTGTGGTCTGGACTTGTGAAGGTGGGTTAGGAGGTAGAATGCCCCCTGTGGTGGAAGTCGTTGAGGGAGTGTGAGGACTCCCAGACGAAGTAGCAACATTTTCTTCCATCACTTCTTGCAAAAACATATGACGCTCACGATGTGTTACCTTTGGAGGGGAAACCTGTATCAAAAGTGGCACCGACATTCAATGATCAGAGTGTTAAATGAATTGAGAGCTTTCACTCCAAGGTCAGAAATAGTCGGTTCCTCAAGAAACCCTGAGAATTCAAACTTCAATCAGGGAAGAGGTTGATTGCCTCTTCTTAAAGAAAAAATTTCTTGACACAGGAACACTACTGATGCTTAAGTATCCTACATATGCATGTGGGCTGTCTATAAATCAAGGCACGTATGTACATGTGCTGACCCAAAACAGGCCATGTATACCTCTGTAAATTCTCAAAAAATAAAACAAACAGGTAGAATGATAGGGCATGGAGGACTGGTATGGCACCAACAGGTGACCAAAATCCCTTAAATACTCAACAAACTCACAAAAACTCAAAAAGGTAATAAAACCAAAAAAACCCAAAAACAAAATCCCCTAAAACCCTAGAGGCTTTCCCAGTATGGTCACCAATTCTGCTATAGTAGGAAAACCCCCCTATGGACTACACTAGGGTTTAACATGTAGGCAGATCACAACCTTCTAAAAGTCTCCTACTTTTCTAACTACCCTGAACATATCACAAATTCATACATGAAATATGAGGTAAGAAGGATAAGGTAAATGTACATTTTAATCCACGTCCTGTGTCAATCCTCTCATGCTTGATAGCTCTGTTGACTGCAAGCCTCCTCCCAAGTCTGACCTGCATTCACAAATAGATAAACATGAAACTACAAACATGCATTTCATATATAAATCATGGGTTAGATGTTAGTGTTATAGAAAGATTTGCCTCACCATTGCTATCTTTCACAGAGGGCCCTTTTCCATTTCCCTATGTAGACTTATCAACCCCTTTTTGATAAATCCAGAGCCAAAATTATATATTTTTCCACATATACGCTTCCTAACTGCTTTGCAAGATGCGTATATGCTTGATGCTCCACTACAGCTCCCGTATATTGGGATTTGTTCCAGAAAACACAAAATGAGGTCGGGTTTCCATGTCACGATAGAAGATCTCTGATCTTTGGCCTTCGATATACTGGAAACATTCCGACTCAACCCTTCAATTGCATTCTGGAGGCTATAAGTGCACAATTTCGAGCTATGAAACAAAAGGAGAAAGAATTCAACTTTGAGAGCAAAGTTACTCTAGAGGAATTACTTTATATTGAGTCTGCATCCCTTTGTCCCTCAAGTCTGAACACAGTGCTTATCCCCCAATCTCTTCCCTTATTGTCAAGAGAATCTCTTTATCTATTTGCTATGAGATTGTCTTTGGTGGAGGATTGAAGTGGTGGAGACCCAGTTGGAAGGAAACTGGTTTCTTGGTTTTGAACCGTGCCAACACAGAAGTC
>SNQJ01S0115265.1:6221-34480 GCA_010110895.2 Picea sitchensis
GTCACCGTTATGATCCTCTTGAACTAACACCATAGAAATAGTGGTAGTGGAGGCAACCAAATAAAGGATATAGTCTTGTGCATAATATGGTGGGTGCAAGAGAGGCATGTGTGTTAAGGAATTCTTAAGGGAATCGAAAGAGCGTTGAACAATGTCATCCTAGATGAAAGGAGTGTCTTTATGCAACAATATCGTAAATCCTTTAGTGAGTTTGGCGTAATTAAAGATGAAACAACGAAGAAAGTTTTCTTTCCATTGAAAAATTTGTAGTTGGGTCAGATTGTTCGGAGGGGGTAAAGAGAGAATAACTTTAACATTTAAGGGATCCACCCTAATTCCATATTTGGAGATGACGAATCTTAGGTGTTGTCTTGATTCGATGGCGAAGCTGCATTTTTTATGGTTCAAACTGATGTGGTAAAACTGACATCGAAGAAATATGTCCCATAGGTGACCAATATGGTCTCGTTGATGAGACAAATGAGTGGGTAAGTCATCAAGGTAGGGTTCCACAATATGTTTGATGTCGTGGAAAGCGTACGACATGTCCCATTGGAAGGTAGCTCCGGCGTGTTTAATAACAAAAGGTAGTTTCTGATAAGCAAATGTCCCCCAAGGGAAATTAAGTTTTTTTTATGTTGGTCATCCAGTAGAATGTCAATCTGGTTGTATCTCGAGAAACCATCCATCAAAGAAAAAATGACGATGTTGGTGAAATTATCGATAATTTGGTCGATGAAAGGTGTAGGGTAATTGTCTTTGGGACAATCCTTATTAATATCCCTATAATTGACACAAACACGAATGGTCCCTTGTTTCTTAGCGACCAAAATCATGTTATAAACCTATTCGATCAAGGGGACAGGACAAAATAAAACCAGATTTCAACAGTTTTTCAACTTTTTCCTTTATGGCCACGATTTTCTTAGGATGAACCAGGTAAAGTTTTTGTCGTACAGGTTTAATGCATGTGTAAGTTTTTATCTCATGCACAATGATCGATGGATCGATCCCTGACATTTCTTTGTAACTCCAAGAGAATATTTCATGCAAATCTTTGAACAAAGCAGTATAATATTCCACTTCCTTGGGTGAACAATTGGAACCAAGATGAAAATTTTCCACAATAGATTCTTTGATCGAGATGTCGATAGAAATTGTAGAAGATATGTTTCCCAAATTCTCCTCGAAAATGGTGTCCTGGGTGAGTATTAGAGATTGGGGAGAATCGACAACACTGTAAGGAAATATAAAGTGTATACCTTTCTCAATTTCATGCATCCAGAATAGGAAGAAAAGAGGAACGATTATGGTTATCATCCCAAGGTACCTCTTCGATACTAAGCATTTCCATAATGGATTTGTCTTATGGAAAAATATGGAGGATGTAATCGAAAGTAGAAGATAGGGACTCCAACCAACATGGAAACGAGTAAGCGGTAGACACCAAAACATGTTGGTCATCCGGTGAGGGAGAGGAAGATTGGATGGCATCATATGAAGCCTCAGTGGCACTAAGTGGCATAGTTTCACCTAGTGCATCAAATTCTAAAAGAGTAGGCACAACCCAGGGATCAGATGATTCGTAGGATTGATAGGCCATAATCGAGATCATATTGATCATGGAAATGTGTTGTGAGGTGGGAGGAAGTGGTGTAAGAAAGGACCCATAAGTGAAGAGTGTTTTAAAATACCTACTCCTTTACTTTCATAAGTGATCTTGGAATCTCCTAAAAAAGTGATTTTTCTAGTTGTGGGAGTGCGAGTGTCGGGGCTACAGTAATCTGATTGATTGATAGTTACAATTTTAACTTGATAGGGGAATTGTCCACAACAAAAAACCGATGAAGAAATGAAAATCATGGCATAAAACCAACTTCCTCCTAACAACAAGTCGTAATTGACGGGAGCATCAAATACCTCAACATCTACGGAGACATTCTTGCCTCCAAATTGAACAACTAAGGACTGCAAGAGTCCATGAGGACAAAACCCTCTACCATAAAATTCTCGTAACATAGTAGGGGATCGATTAAGAGCAGGTGATTTCAACCCTTTCAAACAAGATAATGACATGACACATGTGGAGGCTCCCTCATCCAGTATTGTGTGATTAATGTGTTGGTTATGGATAACAACATCGATCTAGAAAGAAAGATGGTGAGAGAGTTGTGACTTGAAATTATCGAGGTTAAACATGATATTATTAGATGAATCAAGATCGATTGCTTTGATGGTAGCCAAGAGAGTTCTATGCTAACTAGGGAAATGTTGTAAACCTTCGAGAGCCGACATCACACATGATGCTTGAGCCAAATCATCAATGATATTTGTAGTTTTGGGCGACACATGAACTAGGATTAAAAGTTGATTTTTGAATAATTCTCTTGGGAGGACGTAAGATAGAGTTGAAAGTAGGTTTCTCAATATGAAGTGTCCCATATTGAGTATTAATAGTGGTGGAAGGTGGATTCGACATAGTATCGTTAGAGACCTTCTCTTTATTAGGTTTAGTCAGAGTGTCATATGTTGTAGTACGATTGGTTAAATCAATCCCATTAAACATATAAATATGGGCACTCAATGAAGCTTCCTCACTAGTAGGGTTATTTGGATTGCCACTTGTTGGACAAGTAGAAGGTTGTGTCAACACAGCGGGTTGGGAATTTCCTTTGAAAAGTTTCAAAAATTCATCGCGATGAGGACAATCTCATGTGTAATGATCATCACCACAAATGAGACATGGAAATTTCGGTTTTCATTGTGGTTGTTTCTTAGGAGAAGGTGGTTGACTTGGTGTTTTTGTATTTTCACTATGATTATTTTTCTTCTTTGGTTTATTTTTTATTTTCTTATTCACCCATGATTGTTGTGGAGAAGTATATAGAACTGCATTCACCTTAGATATTTGAGTCAGGGGGGAGGTGGATGAGAGTGAAGTCCAACCGGTAGCGGGTTCAGGAATAGAGAGATTAGTGGAGTTGACTGAATGTGATGGAGATTGGTTTTTGACGGAACCGATAATTCCATCTGCATGAGTTGTGGAAGATGGTTTTCATGGATCGATGGATGTGCGGGGAGCATTCGATATCAATTGATACAAAGTATCAGAGTGGGAATAAACCAAATCCAGGTACTAAGTGCAAGAAATCGCTTCCTCTTTGGTGACAACACCACCCATGGTGACGTAGCAAGAAATTGGAGGTAAAAGAGATTTAGTAAACCATTCAGCCAATAATTAATCAAGAATGGTCTCTTTGATCAAACTCCATCATCATCTCCACTCATGAATCTGATCAGAGATATGTATGGATTTCATTTGATGAAGGTAGGCAAAGCGTTCTGTACTAGTATCATAACAGATGGGTAATTGAAAATGCGTGAGAAAATCCATGGCCAGGGAGCTGAAATATTGAAAAGTAAAGCTTTGGATTTCAATGTACCATTTGGTTGTTGAACCCGTAAGTGTGCGCTGGAAAAGACGTAACTGAATAGAATCATCCATAAGTGAGTTTGATGAACACCATAGATGAAACGTCATAATATGGTTGTTAGGTTCTTCGCTAGGTTTACCATCAAATTTTGGGACATCACAAGGTAACTTAGCAGGCATTAATATCCAGAAAGGAAAGTGTAAAATGGGATCAATTATCAACAGTGATAAATCTGGTAGATCTAGCATGGATAGGAATGGTAGTTGTCAGTTGACCTGAGGATGATACTGGTGTGGCATGGGGACACCAGTAGGGACATAAATTGGTTGATATGAATAGTTGTATCCAGTAGGCCCTCCCATGTACTGATTTTGTTGGCCAGTATAGGTAGGATTCATCTGTTGAGGAACGTTTATGAAAGGAGAAGGAAAACCTATTTTTTTATAGTGAGGATAAAAAATATATCCCGTGGGAGGATAGGTCATTTTATTAGGTTGAGGTGGATAAATATTTTACCCTTGACAGGGGTAAACAATTTGTCCTTGTGGAGGGTAAAACGTTGGCTCTTGGGGTGGATACGATTGTTGTCCATGAGGACCCCAATTGGGATTCGAGACCCTCAGGAAAGGTTGTCCAAAATGTAATATAAAAAGATTAGCATTCGGTATACCTCCTTGTGGGTTAGGGTATGATGACCCTCCTTGATAAGCTTGATGAAACGTACCTCCTTGGGGTGGTCCCCAGGATTGTGGAGAGTTTTTAGAAAAAGAATGTTGTCCCCCTACCATGGATTGGGTTAAAATTGGGTTTTAACCAATAAAAGGGGGTTTCCCCCCAGTGCGTATGGGTAATATCGGTTGTCCCTCGGGAGGGATAGGTCTTCTATACGATGGTTTCCCCCTAGTCGATATTTTTATCATAGTTGAGTGTACGTTTATGGTAGGGTTTTGCATTCTGTGATGCAAAGGTGTCCTAACACGGTTTGATGGAATATAAGGAGTTGTAGGTTGAAGAGGTGGTGTGGTAGGATTAATTGTCAAATTACCTTGTATATTACTAGGAAATATGACTCTGGTGTTACTTTGAACTTTCAATGACGTGGAAATAGGATTGAATACATGTTTGATGGGACGGTCAATAGTTTGATCAGACGGTCTTGCCTTGAAACTAGAAGAGGTAAGAGGGTCAAAAGGTGGTCGAATAAAAATGAATTTTTCGTAAAGGTCACGTCTCGATGGAGCTCTTCATATAGAACAAATAGGGGTTTGTTGCGGATTTACCATGTCATCAGGATGAACAAGAGTCATGCATTCGTCATTAAAATCTGGTTGTGTGGATTCCATATGTGTCTCATTGTATGGACTTGATGAAAGATGAGGTAAATATTCTTCTATGACGTTACCTGGTGAGTCTAATCGAAGAAGGAATGGCTCGAGAGGAATTTGTGACATAGCTTTAATAGGAAGAATTGAATCTTCCTCAACCGCAACTAAGGCTCTTTCGGAATTTTCTAACAAAGGAGTAGCAATGATCCCAACATCTCAATGATTCTCAACCTCTACACGGTAAAAATATTTAGGTGAATTAGGAGGTAAGGTTTTGTAGCCTTTCAGTGGAATCCTTTGCATCCTATGTGATCTATGAATACCTTTATTATATGAAGTCTCAATTTAAAAAAAAAAAAATTAAATAAACAACACTCGCTAAAAATCTAGAAAAACCAACAAGCAAACAATGCCTTCTCTCAATGAACATACTAGTTGGTGATGAAATCCAACATTGCCTGATCAAATTGAGAAGGGGATATGAGATCAATGGGTGGATCAGTTATGTTGGTGACCTACTTAATAGAGTTACACCTTGGTGCAAGCTTCCTCATGGTTTTACCCACGGGTTACCCTCCAAGGAGCCCAAGTGAGTTTTACCAACGTCTCTTCCTGGTACAGGGAAGACTTCCCTTCACTGTCACCTGGGAGGGTACAGTCTACAGTCAAGTCCCAATGTATGGGAAGGATATCAAGTACAAAATCCTTGAAGAGAGCTGAGGGCAAGTGGACCAGTAGAACTCCAAACAACCCCGAATGGATTTGGAATTCACGAAGCATTGAGACCAAGTAAAGACATTTGGACCTCAATAAGAACCTCCAATATAGGATCTGACTACTATGAATGGTTAAGCCTCAAAGGGAGCATATTCATTTCTCTCTCGAACATGACCTCGTGTGTAACCCATGTGTGAGAGGGGAATCCTAGCTATGCTTATACAAAAATTGGATTTACTGTCAATCTCTCAAGATTCTAAGTTTTTCTTGAACGCTTTGGAGAGTTATTCTCACAGCCTAATCCAAAGTGCTAGTCCTAGTCTATTGTTGGTGTAAAGAGCTTAAAAAAGAAAAAGTTTCTAGATTGATTTTTAATTAGAATTGATTTTAGTGGTTGTTCTTTACATAGAGGTGAATGAGAGTGAAACTAATGATGTTGTGACTCGAATCCCGAAGAAGTAAAATAATTATAAGAAAACATTTCTTTCGATGAAATTATATTTACGGGAAGGAGAAGAGTTTCATTTTTTCACTACCAAACACAAGAATGAAAACATTTCATGCAATTTGTTTTCAACAAGAATCCAATTAAGTGCTAAATTATAAAGAAAACTTTTTCGGTATACAAAAACCAATTGTAAAAAGTATCCTTTCATTTGATTGTAAATGTGAATTGAATTATCCATTTTTACTATTGTGAATTTGGAAAATGGGAAGAAAAAATCATACAAACAAAAGGCACTCTCACAACAGTCAATAAGAAACCAAAAAACAAACTAATGATCGAAATAAAGAACACAAAAAACAACAAAACACACTTAAGAAATCTTTTGGAAATGTTTGAAGTTCAAAGATCAATTAAAGAAGTAAAGAGATCCCTGAGTTTCCTTGCAAAAAATTTTAATCAATCAGATGAACGAAAAGGTAGCAAAACGAACTCAAATTTGAAGAAAAAAGGTTGATTTTGCAACAAGGAAATACAATAAAATCCAATCAAATATCAAAAAGTTAAAAGAAGAAATTTGCAAGCCTAACATAAGACATAAACTAATAGAACAAGATCTAAGTTAGAGAGAAATACCAAAGAACTACACCCATGAAGGATACAATCAATAATTTTTCAAGATGAGAAAAATCAGTGCTCTAGCTATAATAGTACTAGAGCGCTACAATGCTCCCTAACACACTCTAGGGGAGAACTAATCAGGCAATCAACGCTCTGAATGTAACCGGAGAGAGCGCAGGTTCTGAGAAAACTTGGGAACAACCCATATAATTCAAAAACTCAGGAAGTTTGATCAAAAGACTCTGTGAGACTATTTCAGAAAAGACAATAGATGTATGGATGGATAAGATCATCAAACTAGGTCTAAATATGGGAAAAAAGAAAAGACAAAATAAGGAAAGAAACCAAAACTTAAGGCGTCTCTCCCTAGTGGAGTCACCAATTTTTGTTATAGGAGAATTCCCATGCAGACAAGTGAATATCCTATTGGATTCTAGACCCTACTACCAATACAGAAAGATGAAAATAGACACTAACATCCATTTAAATATAGTTAAGCTAATAAAAAGAAAGAGAGGAAGAAATTATGATGTACCTTGTTCTGAAGCTTGTCTTCTCTTAATCCAATCTGAACTTGATCTCCAAGCTCCTTAGAATGACACGATATTTTCAATTCAATGGATAGCAAGGAAGAATAAGACTTCCTACTTTATAAATATTAGTTTAAACCAAATTCATCCATAATAGACAATAATATGCAATAATACACAAAATTGAAGGAAATAGGCAAAGCATATATTAATCAAAACATTAAAAAGATACTTACAATTTGTAGATGCAGTTGCAACAACCTCTCCGAGTCCTCCTTTTCCAACCCCTTTCTCAAAATATCCACGATCAGAATGAAAATACTTTTGTTGGTTATTCTCTCCCTCTTCACCATGATAATTCCTTCCTTTATAGGTTTTGAGAGGCTCAACCACCATGGCTATACTTGGGATAAGTTGAGGACATGACTCCATCAGTTGTGGTATCTCCCTTAGATGCATCCTAAAGATTAGATTGGAACTGAACCAACTTGAATCATCTCTGGTTGTCCTTAGAGAAAAGGGGGATTTCTTCCCATTATTTTATTAATGAATAGACGCTCCCTCAAAATTGGCAATAGAGTGTTGCAACGCTCCCTACATATGAGCAGGGGAGCGTTCATTTTCCAAATATTCTCCAAGATGACCAATTCTCAAGGAAAAACAATTTGTTTATTATATCAACTGATGTGGTTTGTCCTTCCAACATGTTCTAGAGGATGTATCAAGTGTTTCCATGGAGTCCTTCACAATGTGACATATGCAAAATGAAAATGAGACATTTACGACACGTGTGACAAAAGTGTGACACTTGTGACACTGCGACAATGAGAATGTGACATTATCAAAGTGATGAATTTTGACATGTAACAATTTGGACCCTTCATATTTAGGTACACATGTCTGAATATTAGCAAGGGCTCGTAAATTAGGCATTAGGAAGTCTGGGGTTGTTGTGGTGTTCAACAGTCAAAAACCTCTGAAGTCTCGAAACCCAGAGTAAATCTAAACCGTTCATGTTGAGGACACATGTCCCTAGATCATCCAATTTGGGATTTCAACGTTCAGGGGATTTGTAGTGTAGTGGGGAGAATTCTCTCGAAGTTATGAATCCCTGAAGGCATGAGGCACTTGGGTGACATGGATTGCTGATGTCACCTAGGGTGACATGAACACACTTGAATCTTTCCATATGTTACCATGTTTCATGTTTTTCAAAGATTGCTCATGCCAGTTATTATATGACATGTGTCACCCATTAGATAGGGCCACATGTCCATGCCTTATTTTCTACCACATGGCAGCAAATCCCATAGTCTGGAGACTTGGAACTCTGAAAGATTCAGGGCATAAGAAGTTGAGGTTGAGGACTCCCAAAGACCTGAAGGCCAGAGTCCATCTCAACCATTGATTATAATAGACACGTGGCATAAGATCCCAAGGTCCAGAGACTTGGTACTCCAGATATTTTGACTGCAAGTTGCTTGGGTCGAGAACTCCCAAAGGCTAGAGTTAATATCCACCATTGATTTGGAGGCGATACATTGAGGAATGAGAGGACCTATGGTATTTCAAAACTTTGGGAGATTTGTGGAGAGGCACTTGGGAAAGTCTTGAAGACCATAGATACAAAGGAAATCCTAGCCATAGATCGGGACATGATACGTGGAAATAGATCATATAGTCCAGAGACTTGGAACTCTAGAAGAGTTGATAGTGTGGAAAATTCAAAACTCCCAAAGATGGAATCCCGCAGCTCCTATTGATTGTTGATCTCATCCCTCGATCGATTTTCAACCACACAATCTTCAATATAGTAATTCTAGCACATAAAAGCGATAGGAAGGACTTGGCATGCGGTTTCGATCCGTGGTCACTTCAGAAAGTGGTTTGAAGGAAGATCCTATGAAAAATTGATTTATGTATCAACCCAGGGATAACATGGAAGTGTTATTTATATAAATTCTTCACTAATTGAAAGGATCTGTAGCATTATTGCCAAATTTTGTTCATCATATGCTTAATTCTAAAAACATGGTCACTTGCACATTTTGCAGAATTAAGGGATTTACACACATCACCTCATAATGCATATTGAAGAAATGGAAGAAGACAAGGGAGCCTCCAAACATGATAAGGAGGCCGAAGTCCAGAATACCAGAATTGGCAATGCAGAGATAGAATCCAACGAACACAAGGGTCGAAGGGAGCAAGAAACATTGCTAGAAACTGTGAAGAGAATGAAAATAAAAGTGTAGAGATACAAGGAAGACAACGAGAGGCTGATGAGGGAGAAAATTTGGATAAATGCTCGAGTGCTACATAGATTAAATCAGTTGCAAAGTCAAGACAAAAATGGATCAAGTAAAGAGGAAGAAGTCAATTTTCATGAAATAAGAGATGATCGTGGAAGAGCGGGTTATTCCATAAATGCTAGAAAAGCTCATAGACACCACTCACCTCCTTACCTAGCAAGAAAATTTTATGCATCTGAATATTACTTAAGCAGTCAAGAGGTGTCTCCTATCAAGCACCAAAGAAGGATACTTGAGGTGGAAATTTTGCAAGGAGAGTTGAGGAAGCTCAAGCCACCATCCCTTTATGGTGAAAGAGAAAGGGAGGATGATGTTGAAGCATGGTTTCTTGGACTCAAGAGATATTTCCAATTGCACAAGTATTCATCAAATATAGAATCTAGAATTGCCACCTACCACTTACACGGGAAAGCTACAATGTGGTGGGATCAACTGAAGCAAGTTGAACATATTAATGAGAATAGGATCACTTGGAAGAAATTCAAGAAGTATTTCCAGAAGGAGTACCTCTCAGATAATTTTTATGAAAATAAAAAGCAGGAGTTCTTTGAACTCGGGCTGGGAAGCATGACTATGGTAGAGAATGAGAAGAAGTTATTTTGGTTGTTAAAGTATGTTGGGTTTATAAATGATGAAAATTTAAAGATACCAAGGTTTTTGAGTGGACTGCCATCCTTTTATAAAGAAAAGATTTGTTATGATGAGTGTTGGCATAGGGGTAGACCCAGGGTTCAGCTCCAAGAGCGCACCAACAAGCCCTAACTACTAGCCCTTTTGGCTACACCTGCGAAAAAGATGTAGTCTCACTCGAAGAATCTATGGGGGGATGGTAGGACAGAGATGTATAAAACCAAGGGAACTATCAAGTGGATCCACACTAGAACAATACAACATGAATATGTCACTTAAAAACTTAGATATATTCCACACATCTATCAGATCTACCACAGTAATGCAATAATAATATATCAAGGAGAAAGAACATAGCATCAAGAACACACATAAGATAGATATACGTGGTTCACCCTCTCTTTAGGGCTATGTCCACATAACTGTGCTTTATAATGTATTAAGGTGAAGCATACAGTTCTTGCATGTGCTCTTAGCTAGCAGATCTTCTTTCTTCTTCTCTCTATCTCTCCCCTCCCTGCACAACCAACTACAGGGTTGATCTTCATACCCAGCTGAAGATCTTACAATACAGAAGGATCTCATACTCAACACTTCTCTCTCACCCAATGTTACTCACCCGATCACACAATGACAATCAAAACACCAAAATAATAATGACAATGACAATAACCCATACTAGGTCCTCTTGACCTCTATTTATACATTACAATCACTCACCGACATCCTTAGGCTGAAAACTAGGTGTCAAAAACCCTAGATACCAAAACCCTAGGTGTCTAAAAACCTAGGTCAACTTGACCCGTGTTTTCAGGGCTTTTCCAGCCTGTCTTTCCTTCCTTCTCGCACAGTGCTCCAAATAATCCAACAGTTCTTTTTTCCTCTTGTTGAGTTGTCCATGGTCCTTCTTCCTTTTTGATCTGTCATCCTTGATCTCCTCATACAATGGCTTTCTTCCTTTTACTTCACTCTGTCTTTTCTGCTCTTTGCTCACTTTGACCCAGTAATAGTCACTCTGTCTTCCACACAGTTCACATTTTTCCTTTTCTTCCTTGATCTTCACTTATTTCCATAACCAAGGGCCAACAGGCCCCCAACACTCACCTGTGACTCATCCCGCGGCACTTAAGATCTGACCTTTCTATTTTACTTTGACTTCAGACTGCGCAGTGTAGCCTTTGCTTTCTCCTCTATGCCTCCTCTCCTTCCTTATGCAGATTGTCGTTTATGTGTCTGGTACCTAGTTTCAACTGCACCTGGTACCTAGACCCTTTTCCTTATGCTTTTACTTAGAGTTGCGAGGAAGTTGGTTGTCATAGTACAATTTCAACCGGCTCCCATTCACTAATACTGCCTTCCATTCTCCCTTCAAAGTCTTCAACTATGCAACTCCTCCTTCTGTAACATAGGTGATCTCATATGGTCTGATCCAATGCATTCAAAACTTCCCAGGATGCTTTATGAACTTACTGTCATTTATCAGTACTAGATCACCTTGCTTGAAATTCTTCTTCTTGATGTKCCTGTCATGATAGGCCTTTTCGCTTTMCTTTTGCACCTATTGATGAAATCCTGCAACAAATATATCTTCTTAGAGTTCGACCAACTGCATGATCCTCTCTTGAGTAGTGCCAGTGTCATTCATATCTGTAAAGGAAACAATTCTTAGGCTTGGTACCAAATATTCCATTGGGACAACGACTTCGATACCATATACCAACTTGAAAGGGCTCTGCATTGTTAGATTCTTGCAAGTTCTTCTATAGACCCATAGTACTAATGGTATTCTTAAATCCCATTCATCCATGTTCACACTGCAAATCTTCATTAGTGTTGTCTCCAAGATCTTGTTGAATGCTTCTACTATTCCATTTGCTTGTGGATGGTAAGGTGTGCTCTTCTGATGGTGGACTGAAAATTCCTCAATCAAGGCTTCAATAGTCTTATTTATGAAATGTGTGCCTTGATCACTCATAAGGATCTTTGGGAATCCAACCCTGATTATGATTTCATCAAATATGAAGCGCTCAATTGTAGTTGCACTAAATTCCTTAACTACTCTTGCTTCAACCCATCTGGTCAAGTACTTTGTTGTTGTAATTATGTACCTTTCTCATGTGTGCTTTCCTAGTGGGTTTATAGGTCCCATGAAGTCAATGGCCCATTTCTCAAATTCTTGTAGGGTCAGTTGTGGTGCTAATGACATTTCATCTCTTCTGGATGGTTTCCCAACTCTTTGGCATACATCGTAGGCTCTATAATAGTCTTTAGCATCTATGTGTAAGGTAGGCCACCAAAGGCCAACTCTAAGACCTTTCCACGCAGTTTCTTTCCATGCATAATGTCCTCCTACAATGCCTTCATGAGATTCTATGAGGATCAACAGTCACTCTGCCTCCATAACACATCTTCTTAATATCTATTTAGGTCCCATCTTGTATAGTTTTCTAGCTATAAGTGAAAAGTATGCAGTACGCACTACTAGTTGTTTCTTCTGAGGAATTGTATACTCCCTAGTCCCATTCCTGTTGACGGGAACTAGACTATTTCTATGAAGTGGTCATCAATCTTTCTAATGGCCAACAACTATGTGTCTGACAGTGTATCCTCCAAACTAGTGGGCTCTTCTCCATGTTCCAACCTCGACAAGTGGTCAGGACCTTTGCTCATTATTCCTGGATTTACTATGATCTCAAAGTCATATTCTTGAAATAACAGAAGCCATCTGCATATTATCCCCCCCAACACTGGCTTGTTGACTAGGTATTTCAGTGCAGATTGATCAATAAACATTTTAAAGTGTCCTCCCAACAAGTAGTGGTGAAATTTCTGCAATGCATACACCATGGCTAACCCATCTCGCTCAGTAGTAGTGTAATTGATCTCATCATTTGATAGGTTCCTGTTGGAAAAGGCTAATGGATGGTCAATATATCCTTCCCTAGGTTTTTCTAACACTTCTCCTAAAGGAATAGAAGACACATCGACATGCACATGAAACTCCTTGCTCCAATCTGGGAAGACCAAAATAGGTGCAGTAACCATTTTCTATTTCAGTGTGTCGAAGCTCTATTGGCACTCTTCTATCCAACTAAACTAACAGTCTTTCTTCAAAAGMTTCTCCATGGGTGTTGTAATCTGGGCATATCCTTTAATGAACTTCTTGTAGAATCTGGTATGTCCCAGCGTAGTGCATAGTTGTTTGACTAAAGTAGGAGGGGGTAGATAAACTATAATGGAAATTTTATATGGATCRACCAACAATCGCTTCTTGCATATAATATGACCTAAAAACACTACAAATGGTGAGAAGAAGATGAATTTCTTTAGATTCAAGGAAATTTGACAGTGCCTACATTTGTCCAACATTATCCTTAGACATTCAATATGATTTTTCAATAAACTAAAAACAGTCCAATCATCAAAATATGCTTCTAGAAATTTAAGTAGAAACTCCTTGAATGCTTCGACCACCACCCTGGAAAACATGGTCTGGGAATTCTTCAATCCAAATGGCATCACTGTATACTTATAGGACCCCCATTCTGTTGCAAATGTGGTCTTATAGCGATCTTCCTTGGCAATCTGGATCTGATGGTATCCTGAAAATCCATATGTAAAAGAATATACTTCTTGGCCTCCCACATTATCTAACACTTCGTCAGTGAGTGGATTAGGGAAGGGGTCATGAAAACAGGAATCATTTAGCCTCCTGAGATCTACACAGATCCTTATCTCTCCTTTCTTCTTGTATTTCACCACCATAGGGATAATCCATTCTGATTCTTCCACAAGTTCTATAATTCCTTCTTCCAACATTCTATCGAGCTCAATCTTCACTTTCTCCTTATATTTAGGGTTCAATCTGTAGGGTCTTTGTTTGACTGTTCTTGCATCTGGTTTCAAATGGATCCTCATATCTCCCATAGGCCCTTTAATTTCCTTCATATCAGTGAAATTGGTTGGAAACAAATCCTGATATTCATGCAGTAATTCCATAATCTTGTCAATAGTAGCAATTTCCCGGTAATCTCCAACATTTGCAAGTTTCGGTGCCTGTTATGTTCCAATATTGACCTTCTTAATCTTGATTGGTTGTCCAATGAATGGTAACTCAACTCCTGGTCCTTCCACATGTCTTTGGACTTTTGTTTCTGTGATGTTCACCTTTCTTGGATCATCATCTTCATCAGCATTGATGTTGTAACAACCTTGCAGTTTCCTAGAAAGGCGCAGTCCATTCATCCTCTTCTTTATCCAAAGGGAGGTTAGATGCCTCTTCGAATACTTTCTATCTTACAATCTGCAATGCTTGATCTACTAAAGGATATTGACTTTCAAATAAGAAGGTGGTTACAAAATTCTGAGCCATACCTTCCCAGTCTATAGCGATGAGGCACAACTCTGCTTGAAGGTACCAGTCGATAGATGTCATGTCCAGTGTGTTAATGCATTTGTGCACCCAATGTTCTTGATGAATGTTTCTCCAGGCTTCTTCGCAAATTTTCACATGGTCCTTTGGGAAGTTTTGACCTGTGTATCGAACTTCACAACCTTCTACTTGTGTTGAGAACCGCATTGTCATCAAGGTATGACATTGTACCCATTCTGTAATGTTGTTTTTGTGTGTCCCCCACCATCTTGTTGGTGTGTCTTTTAGGGCCTTATCCATTGCCAACATGATTTTTTGCATTGGTACACTTTCTTCAAAGTCCAAAAAGAAGATTTCTAAAGGATTCAGACCATCAAGGTGGGTAAATTACTTACTGTTGAGTCGATCCAACGAACTTCTCTAGTTAATCTAGCACATCTTCTGGTAGATACTTCATACATTTTATTCTGCGAGTTCTCTAGTGCTTCTTTTGAGTCTGATGAACATGCATTGTCACTTCGCCAGCTTAGGTTTCCATTGGTCATAGGATTAATGTAATCCTGTTGTTTGGTTGTTAGTTTTTATATGTTTTCCAGTTCATATGCGTGGTCTTCCTCTCTGATGGGCTATGTGTATCACTGAACTTCATCTGGATCTAAGGGTGAAATGACCCTAAGGCCATATTTTTCAAAAGTCATACGTGTTTTCTTTAAATCAACCACAGTGGAATTATTGAAAGCTCAATCAATTCCTAACAGTGCATGGTAAGGACAACTATCATCAACTATCTCAATTACCTCAAAATCTGCAAACGTTCTTACTCTGTCGATGTCTACAGGGACATGTTCCAATTGTCCAAAGAGGTTGACAACTTGTTGATTAACCATCCTGAGCCTGATAGGGGAGTAGATCAACTTTAGTTTTCCCATCAGTGCCCAAGTTTGCTTCGTCATCACATTTACCTCCGACCCTAAGTTGAGGACCACATACTCTATATCATATTCTCCTATTTGAGCATTCAAGTGTAATTCCTTATTTTCCTTCTCTTTTTAGCAATTTGGTGTACTTCCCTATTCAGTAAGGGGTCTATCTTTCCTAGTATTGGAAAATATTTAACAGACAACGAATGGAAAATATTTAACAAAAAATGAATGCTTGTCATTGATGGAAAGTACAATAGTGAAGATGGCATGAGTTCAGGAAGTTTGTAATCGACAGGAAAATAGAAGATAAGTTCAGGAAGGTTGAATGATCAAAGGCGAATGATCGAAGGCAAAAGTGAACATTGATGAATGATCGAAGACGATAAAGTTTGAGGAAAAGAATCTCTGATCATTGATTCCATTCCAAAATTCTGAAGAACAGTCATCAAATCACAGATAATACAAGAAGATATCATTGAAGAGGAGGAAAGATCTCAGTCGTTAGATCCAATGAGTTGACCATTAATTTGGATCAAGAAGAACCTGTACGTCCTTTAAGGTACAAGAAGTGCTGAAGTAATGGTGATGTAATTTGAGCGTCAGATGGTTTGATCTGGACCGTTGATTTCATTCCTTGTTGGAGTTTCGGGGATAGAGAGTTGAAGATGTCAAAAGTTTCTTAACATTCGGGAATGCAATAATAGTGATATGTGAAATAAATGATTTAATTGCAGCCATTGAATCAATATCAGACCTGGACCGTTGATCATTTACATGTCGGATTTTCATGAATCGGGACTTTGAAGTGACAAAATATTTAGCATCAAGGATAATAAATCACCGATTGTCGCCCAGCCATTAGATCGAGGCCGAATATGGACCGTTGATCAGGCCCAATGTTGGAGTTTAGAGTGAGTCGGGACTTTGAAGTGACAAAAACACTGGACAGCAAGGATGTCGAAATCACGATATGAAAATTGTGATTTAATTTTAGCCATTGAATAGAGATCAGATCTGGACCATTGATCTAACTCATATCAGATTTCTTGAATATAGCGACATGGAGAGGCAAAGAAAAATGCAACAAGAATCTTAGAAATAGCAAATCATGATCCAATCGTAGCCATTGAATCAAGATCACATATGGACCATCGAATCACAAAACATGTGGCAAGTGATGCGAGATGTTTACAACAGTCCTTGAGCATAGTGTGAAAATCACGAAATAATCATGAAAAGAACTTTTGCATAGAAGCAGTACTTATGACAATAGTCATATTGGGAAAGGAGCTAGTACAGAAAAGTTCTGTATCGGAACTTCGGGGATCGAGAAATGAAGTGTAGAGACTTTTCGGCCTGGGATTGTCGAAAATGTAGAAACCGATTTAAAGGGCAATGTCAATATAGTTTATCAGTGCGGATAAATTGAAATATGATCGGAAGGTTATTGTTCCCTCTCGCAGTTAACCTGATTCTGATCTGTTAGTGAAACGGATTCATGATTGGGAATTTGTTGGCGTTTCATTTGATCGGAAAGTTGTCTTCCTTTGCCCAAGGAGATGGGAAGTTGAACCAATGTGAGGATGTATAAAAGAAAAAATACAAGCGTGTGTTGGTTTATTGCGGCATGAGAAAGAATGAAATTATGAAAAAAGAAAAATAAGAGGATATGCAATGTGAGATGGAGAAGATGCACAACGTGAGATGAAACTCAAAGAAGAGTAAAATATTATAAAGAGAAGTTGGGCAGAGATAAGAATGAGAGAGAACAGTTGATGCATAATACTTTGTTGAGCAGAGACAGGAGGAAGAGAAGCGAAGCGATTGTGTAGAAGACCATATTCTGAACAAAAGAAAGATTAGTAGAGGCGGTTATCTGTAAAGTTAATTGTTTATTTGGCCATTCATATTTAGGGAGGTTGGGAGGTGCTGGGGAGGAATTTTGTCCTCGAGAGGTTCAAGTGGGAGCTTGAACACAAAAAATTGTAGCTTCCATCTGGTTTGTGACGGAGAAACCCATGGCGGTGGTGCTAGGGAGAACAAGTGTTCTATGTTATACAGGTTAGAGCTGATATGGCTGGAGAATTGGTGCTTCCATCTGGTTGGTGTTGGAACATATAGGGAGTTGGTGCTTCCATTGATTGGTCTTTGGAACATATAAGGGAGTTGGTGCTTCCTTCTGATGGGTGCTAGAGAAACAGAGTTGGTTCTTCCTTCTAGTGGGTGCTAGAGAAACGAGGAGAGTTGGTGCTCTCAAACAAGTTGCAGCTTGTAAAAGCAGTAGAAGCCTCACATTGAGTTGGTGCTCAATTAAGCTGATGTAAAACTTCATAAATCTGCCTATCATTTTGAGAAAGAAGTTTCTCCCCTTTAAGGGTTTCCCTCGTGAAAATCTGTCTCTGTGTGTATACCTTATGTGTGGTGATGATTTTACTTTTACTATCCATATGCTATATAATTTTGATGATCACTTGAAGAAAGATCAATAATTTTAATAGAATTATAATTATTTAAGCTCAAAGACAATTGATTCACCCCCTCTCAGTTGTATTAGTAATTTTCAACAATTGGTATCAGAGCAGGGTTCCTTTTATTCAAAGGTAATCGTAAGCTTAAACACTTGACAGATCATGGAAGGAACTTGACCTCTAAGCCCCTACGTTTATTGGAATCATTTCCCTTGGAAGATTAGAATGAGAACATACTTAATGGCCTTGGGTGTTGATGTTTGTGATGTAGTAGAGACTGGATATACAAGCCTGTTGTGCTAGCCTCCAGGATGATAAGTTAGAATTTAATTTTTAATGCTTAGAGGATGAATGCTATCTTGAATGGACTTCTTGGTGAGTTTGTAAACATGATGCATCTTGATACTACAAAAGCAATGGGATAAACTTATTAACAGTTATGAAGGAAATGAAAGTAAAAGATGCCAAACTTCAAACATATAGATTGAAATTTGAACAACTAAAGATGAATGAATGTGAAACAATTAGCAAGTATTTTTAAGAGTTGAAGAACTTATAAAATTCCATGAAGGGTCTTGGTGAGAAGTTTGATGGCTCACTCTTAGTTAAGAAGATTTTAAGATCTCTGCCTGATAAATTTAATCCAAAAGTCTGCAATAGAAGAATTAAGTCTTAAAACTCTATCCATTGATCAAATTCTAAGAACTCTAACTGCATATGAAATGAGAATTAACAAAGACAAATCGATTACTAGAGAAGCATCTTTTAAAAGCGGACAAGAATATTGATTCAGAGCTAGATGATATTGAGGCAAAATTTGTGAGAAAGGTTAAAAAGAAAGGATCAGGAAAATATCAAGGAAGTTGCCCTTCAAATAGCTGCTTGTGGTAAGATAGGTCATTTTGCATCTAAGTGTCCCCATCGAGGAAAAAGGACGAACTTCGATGATGAAAAATACAAATACAAGAAATATAATAAGAAAAGAAGTTTGGTTGCAAATAATGACAATTCCTCATAAGGCCTTGCAGTAGTGACTCATCCTGTGAGATAAGACAAATGACTTCATGTAATAAGGAGGATTATGATAATAAAAAAAACACAGTGAGTGATGAGAATGATGAAGAAGATGTGATTGATTTGGAAGGAGAATTGATGAGTGCATTGGAAAATCGATGGCTCAGAACCAAGAGCGAAGAAAAAACAATTGTTGACACAGTTCTAGAAAGGAACAACAAAAACCTGATGAAGACTTTGCTTTGCTGAAAGTGGAATTAGAAGAGGCAAGAAAATAGAAGACATGCTGAAACAATAATTGTCAGAGAATAAGAAAATTCAGGAGTGAATCCTTAGAAAGAAGAGATAGTAAAAACTAGAAAAATGGGGAAATTTAAAGAGTTGTATCATCAAAATCTTCCAAGTATTAAAACCTCAGAGAATTAATAACCTCCATTCTAAATCAGCAAAGAAATTCAAATTTGAAAATTTGGATTGGGATATGAAGAAGAAGTCAAGTAGTGATCATCTAAGTATCTGAGAATCATCCAAGTTTGTCAAATCCTCAAGAATTGACAACAGTCACTCTGCAAAAACAAATAAGGAAAATCTTCCACAAGAAGAAATGAAAGAAAAATCCCCGAGAACCAGATTTGTAGACCAGAAAGATTATCGGCATGTCAGAAATCGACCTCCTCAAAGAATTTTTTCAAAGATTACAAAGATTTTTTCTATAGTTGTTGTTTTCTCTGCTCTAATTTGGTCACAAAGCTATATGAATTGTTCTTTAATATTTAGATATAAACAATCAATATAATTCAATGAACAACTATCTTCCACAACAAGATTGAGATAGCCAAGCAACAAAAATGGGAGAGATTATAAATCGTAATGATGGTAAGGAGGAGAAGGACACAATTTGAAACATAACAACATATATGTGCATAACAATCGTTATGATCTATTATTCAGTGAACCAGAATGTTACAGCTGTCATAACTATGGTCCTTAAAAACTCTGTTGTCACTTAAGGAAATATAATTTAGATTTGATCCCCACTATTGAAATGTCAAAGTTTGGAAGAAGAAAGTAGATGAAAAGTGTGGATAGTGCTATCATCCCAAAGGAAAAATAATCACACAGTATATTGACAGTGGTGCTCCAAACACATGACTGGAGACAGAAGTAAGGTTCTAATTCTAAGTGATAACAAATCACGGGGAGATGTAACTTTTGGAAATGATGCACACGGAAAGATAAAAGGTAAAGGAATTGTAGAGATTTGTGTAATGGAAAAAGAAAATCTCAGATGTGTTGCTTGTAGAGATTTGAAACATAACCTACTTAGTATCAGTCAAGTCTGTGACAGAGGATATGAAGTTGTTTTCACTTCTAAGGACTGTAAAATAAATTGTAGTTCCAGACCATTCAGTTGCTAAGGTAAGAGCGAAAACAATGTCTATGTTTTAAAGAAGAAGAAGAAGAATGCAACTTAAGAAAATATGATGAAAGTTGGTTTGTGGCACTTAGGAGACTTGGTCACCTAAATTTTGATCACATAATCAGAGCGCTCAGAAACAATGGGGCAGTAAAGATCTTCCAAAAATATCAAAACATATGACTCTGTTGTAAGAATCACAATGGATAGAAGAAGCTTACTCGCACTTAGTCCAAATCTAAAAACTTTCCCTCCACAAAAAAACCTCTCCAGTTAGTAAGTAATATGGATCTATGTGGTCCATCAATGAAAGAAGGTATAGGAAAAGAAAATTGCTTTATGCTGATTGTGATTACTATTCTAGACTAACTTGGTTGCCTTTTTGAAGAAAATCTGAAGCATTTGAAAATTCAAAATATTTAAAGACTCGGTGAGAATCAAATAGGAAAAATATTAAAAGCAGTAAAGTCTCATAGAGGAGGAGAGTTAATTGGGAACTTCAAAGAGTTCATTGATAAACATGGGATCAAAATAGAGTACACAATTCCAAGGACTCCCGCAGCAAAATGGAGTTGTTGAGAGAAATGAGAATAGGTCGATGCATAGCAAAATGGAAAGATTAATTATGAATGAAAGGAACATATCTCGAACATGTTAGATGGGAAGAAATTCATCTGATTGTTCATATCCTTAACAAAGATCATCTCATACCACCACAGGTGACAAGACCCCTTATGAACTTTGGTTTGGAAGACACTGCTTCAATCAAGCATTTTAAAGTTTCGGGAGTAAATGTTATATCGAGAAAAATGATGAAAATATTGACAAATATGATGAGGCTGATGAAAGGTATCTTCTTGGGTTATGCTGCAAATAGTAAAAGAGGTACATATGCTACAATAAGAGCTTGCACAAACTAGTTGATTGTATGAATATAAAAGTTGATGAAGAAATCCCAATCCCGAAATGTAAGCAATTCTGAACCAAGAACAAAAGATAAAATTGAAGATGAAGATGAAGTGAGTCCAAGGGGTCAGGAAAAGAAGAGAAAGAGTGTTGGATCATATGAGAGAATCTGGGAATATTCCAACTTTGACATAAAATAAGAAGAAGAAGAAAAATCACCTCATATAATTATTAGAAAGAATCATCACCGAAAATCAAATAATTGGAATATAAATGAAGGAGTTCAGACAAGAAAGGAAATTGATTAAGACTCGAAACAATCTCATGTTTGCCTTCTTATCCATGGTGAACCTAGAAATTTTGAGGAAGCTAGCCATGAAGATAATTGGATTAGAGAAATGAATGAAGAGCTTGATCAGATTAGGAAGAACAATACTTGGAGCTTGTCCCTAGACCTGAAGATCTGAGAATGTAATAGGTTCCAAATGGGTGTTCAAGAATAAAATGAATGAAAAAGGACAAGTTGTTAGGAATAAAACAAGATTAATTACATAGAGACATGCTCAGTTAGAAGGACTGTATTTTGATGAAACTTTTGCACAGTGGCAAGATTGGAAGCTATCGAATGTTTCTTTCTTATTCATGTCATAAGAACTGGTTTATCAGATGGATGTTAAGTCAACATTTCTTAATGGAGATCTAGAGGAAAGAAATATATATGGAGAAGAAGGATTCTCTTTGACAAATAATCTAATTATGTTTGTAAGTTGAAGAAGACCTTATATGGACTAAAAAAAGCACCACTGACTTGAAAAGGTATTATAAACTAGACAAATTTCTACAAGAAAGGGTTCAAGAAGATATAGCATTGTGATAACATTGCATTAAGTCTGAAGGTGATAATTTACTAGTTGTTTTGGTTTAATATAGATGATATTATTTTTTGGATGTACTAATGAATCATCATCCGATTGGTTTGCTAATTCTATGCAAAACAAAATTTGAAAATGTCCATGATAGGAGAACTGTCATATTTTCTTGGCCACTAGAACGTAAAACAAATCCACAGCTAGGGAATTTTTATTTCTCAGGAAAATATTTGAAGAGATGTTGAAGAAATTTAGGATGGAAGATTCCTCTGTTAGTGCACCTATGGTGGTTGGTTACAAACTGAGTAAAGATGATATCTCACCTGATGTTGATTAAGGACATATCTCTCTATGATGGGAAGTCTTATGTACATCATGACATCTAGATCTGATATAATGCAAAATTGTTGGAATGGTAAGTCATTTTCAGTCTGCTCCTAAAAAAAAATCATTTGGTAACTTTCAAAAGGATGTTAAATACTTGAAGGGAACAATGACTTATGGTCTATAATTATCCTAGAAATCAGAATTTCGATTTAACTGCTTATTGGTCTGGTGGGCAAGCATGTTGATGATAGAAAAACACAAGTGGAGGAGCATTTTTTTTGGGTGAATCATTAGTTGCATGTGTAAAAGCAAGGATCCATTTTCATTATCCACTACAGAGGAAGAATACATTGCTGCTGCTACATGTTGCACAAATTTTATGGATGATACAAACTTGCCAGAATCTTGAAGGTAAATTACACTGATCCCATTCAAATTCATTGTGACAACACAGTGCCATTAGTGTCTCCAAGAGTCCTGTTCTTCATTCCAATACTAAGAATATTCCAATCAAGTACCATTTCCTCAGAGAACAAGTGCACACATAATTGTTCAACTAAATTATATAACTACAGCAGTTGTTGATATCTTTACTAAACCATTAGCAGCGATCCCTTTTAGATATGATAGTCAAAAGTTGGTGGCTATAATCTCTTGTGTCTAATCTGTTCACCTGGTTAGGGGCAATACTTATTGAATATCTGGTGTATTTCCAAGATGCTTATAGTCGGCAAGGGGAGTATGTTTTGCGGTCAGGGGAAGAATCTTTCTTCTTTGACATTGATGTCAAGGGAAAGAAAAAGTTGGGAGAGGAGAGTCCGAATGCATGTAGGTGCTTGTGTTCCATGCTTGTGTTTCCATCAATGCCAAAGGGGAGATTGTTGGAAAATGTTAACAGAAAGTGAACAACAAATATTTAACAAACAACGAATGCTTGTCGTTGATGGAAGGAAATACTTGATGAAGATGGCATGAGTCGGGAAGTTTGTCGGCGAGGAAAACATAAGATAAGTTCGGGAAGGTTGAATGATCGAAGGAAAATGATCAAAGGAAACACAACATTGATCAGGCATGATGAAGACCAGTAAAGTTTGAGAAGAATATTTGATCGTTGGATTCCATTCAAAATTCCCAAAGGAACGAGGGTCGTCAGTTGAATGTGAACAGAGAGATCATTGAGAGGACAAATCTGTATTAGATCCAATTGCAAGATCCGACCATCGTTGGATCAGAAGAACCCGCGCGTCCTTTAAAGATTAAGGAGAAAATGCGTAATCATGATATGAAAAATCGTGATGTAATCCCCGACGTCGGATCAGGAACGGTCTCGGACGTTGATTCGATCCAATATTCGAGGTTAGGGGATTGAGAGTTAAAGATGTCAATTTTTCTTAACATCAGGAATCGATATCGCGATATGCGAAAATCGTGATTTAATACAGCCATTAGTCGAGATCGAATCTGGACCCGTTGATCCGACGGGTTGGAGTTCGTGAATCGGGACTTTTGAAATTGACAAAACTCTTGGACATCAAGGATGTCGAAATAAATGATATGCCAAATCAATATTTAATCGCAGCCATTGAGTCGAGATCAGATCTGGACCATTGATCGATCATGTGTTTCATGAATCGAGACTTTGAAGTGACAAAACTTTGGACATCAAGGATGTCGAAATCATGATATACGCAATCAAGATTTAATCGCAGCCATTGAATCAAGATAGGATACGGACCATTGATCCGACCCCATGTTAGAGTTTCATGAATGGGACTTTGAAGTGATAAAAACACCGGACATCAAGGATGTCGAAATCCCGAATCGCGGAAATTGTGATTTAATCGCAGTCGTTGAATAGATATTAGATCTGGGCCGTTGATCTAATGCAAGCAGTTTACATTAGTCGCGACATGGAGGGCAAAAGAAACAATGCAACAAGGAGAATGTCGAAATCGAAATCATGATTCAATCGTGGCCATTGAATCAAGATCACATATGGACCATCGATCAAGGACATGTGAAGTGATCGAAAGTTCATTGAATTGGGGTCAACGGAGCACAGTGTAGAAAATCACGAAATGAAAAATCGCAAAGCGCTTTTGCGCCAGAAGCAGTTTGCCAATAGTCATATTGGGGAAGAGCTGAATGCGAGAAAAGTTTTGTGAAACGAGTTGAAATGAAGTGTAGAGACACTTAACCGCAGAGATGTCGAAATGCCGAAACCGATTTAAAGGCAATGTCCATATAGTTCATCCAACGGTTGAATAAATTGGAATATGATCGAAGGTTACTGTTCTCTCTCACCGTTAAATCCTCAGTTACAAATCTGTTAGTGAAAGCAGGATATGATTAATGATCTATTGGCATTTCGGTTGCTTGGACAATTGTCTTCCTTTTGCCGAGAAAGGAGATGGGAAGTTGAACCGCCATGAGGATGTATAAAAGAAAACGAGACAGACAACATGTGGTTGGCTATTCTGTATGACAAAAAGAATGAAATTATGAAAGAAAAATAAGAGGATGCGATTGAGATGGAAGATGCACAGTGTGAGAAGAAACTCAGTTAAGAGTAAAATATGATGAAGAGGAATTTGACGAGCAGAATGAAGAACGATTTGTCGAGCATACCTCGAACGAACGGAGGAAGAAGAGTAGCATATGATGTGTAGAATAGATTTACATAACAAAGAAAAGATTGAAGAACTTCGGTTATCTATAAAGTTATTTGTTTATTTGTATTCATATTTTAGGGTTGGGAGGTGCTCGGGAGAATTGTTGTCCTCAAAGGTTCAAGTAGGAGCTTAAACATAGGAAGTTGTAGCTTCCATGCGGTTGTAACGAGAAACGGGGGTGGTAGTTGGTGTTAGGGAGAACAGTTTTCTGTTATACGGGTTGGCGCTGTGTAACTGGAAGTTGGTACTTCCATCCAATTGATTCTTGGAACATATAGGAGTTGGTGCTTCCATCAGGTTGGTCTTTGGAACATATAGGGAGTTGAATTGCTTCCTTCTAGTGGGTAGCTAGAGAAACCAGAGAGTTGAAGCTCTCAAAGTTCTGACTTGTAAAATAGAGGTAGCAACCTCGCATTGAGTTGGTGCTCAATTAAAGATGATGTCTAGGAGCAAAGACTGTTTATCATTTTGAAGAAGAAGAGTTTTCCTCCTTGTAGGTTTCCTCGTAAAAATATGTCTCTGTGTATACCTTATGTGTGGTTGATGCTTTTTACTTTTACTATCCATATGTTGTTATAATGTTGATGATCACTTGAAGAAAAGATTAAGAATTTTTAATAGACTTATAATTGTTTTAGCTCAAAGACAACTGATTCACCCCTCTGTATTAGTAGTTTCAACACCTAGCTCATACTGTGCGATTAAATTTTGTAGTTCTTGTACAATGCCCTCATCCTGAATCAACTTAACAAAAGTATATATAAATTCCATGAGATTCCTTACCTCTTTTCCCTCTTTGGCCGAAGCGGTGATCAAATTCATGGCATTCCATATTCCTTACTTCACAACCATGTATATTTGATGAAGAGACTTGGTCTGCCTTGAACTCTTTTCTTGCCTCCTCAAATATATGTCTTTCTTTCTTTTGCATCAAAAGTTTGGGTCTTCTCTCTGGCTTTCCTTATTCATGAGTCTTTTGTAGTCTTTCCTGGTGTCACTCTATATTCTCCCGTAACAACGCCTCCTCTAGTGATAAAGAAGACTCGAGAATTATTCTCCGAGGTTATAGCGTGTCTCCGGTTTCACTTACTTGGATTACTGTTGGGTTCCTCATCTTTCCTAAAGCTTAGCCAACAATGATGGACATTCCTCGATACCATGCTCAAAGGAGTTGCAATAGTTGCAAGTAGTGAAAGATTACGACAATCCTTGAGGTATGCAGTTGTACATAGTTATAATAGATGATCTATCCTCGACCTCGACCCCTACCTCCCTATATCCTCTTCCTCATCCTCTAAATCCACCATGAGGGTTGAATTTTCCTCTCCCAGGTGAGTTATACTGCGTAGTGTTTCTTCTTGTTGTACTTCGCCTTGAATTTTGTATATGTCCCTTGACCTTTGTACATGAGGTCATAAGCCCTACAATCCTATATCATAATGCCCCATGGACTTATAGAATGTACAATACAATATGTGGGTGTTTGAACATATTTTTCTATGTAATATCACTCACGAGGCTGACGTTGAAAACCAAATATCAATATAGCATAGAAAATCCTCGGAAAAAAGTACTCCAGCATGTGAGATAATTCCCGGATAATGGCTTGCCTCTTAGAGGCAACCTCTTTTTACCCACTTAAATGTTCAAGTAAGATGATTCAAAATGAAAATGTCTCAGCCATTATATAGGAGGCCGGGAAGTATAATTACAACTAATGGCCTAAATCCGATATAAATAAAATAACATTACTAATATAATACTTTAATTAAGGGTAATGAGCCAACATTAGGGCTTAACTGCCCCTCCTTGAGACAGAATGTTTTCTTCAGCGGCTTGGGTAACTCTGGATGATTCTGTATAAAAAATACTCATCTTCCCAAGTTGAATCTTCTTGAGTAGTTTCCTTCATTTAATGAGATATATGAAATGGATCTATTCCTCAGCGGAATATCTTATGGAGTGATAGATTGGAGAAAGCTCAATATGATTTCCTCGTCAAGTTACGGAAATATAGTTTGAGCCCGGGATCTTGTCGCCTATAACCTTCTTTAAGCATGAAACATGGAAAACTGGGTGTACTAAAGTGAGGATGGCAGCTTCAATTTCTATGCCATAGTACCAATCTTTGCAACACATATGGGGCCATAGTACTTTGGTGATAATTTATTATCCTTCTTGGATTTATTAAGGGACATCTGTTTGTGTCGTTGTAGTCTTAAAATACCCAATAATCCCTACTTAAAAAATTATTTCACTATGATGTTGATCTGCTTGTTGTTTCATGCGATTTTGTGCCATGGTCAGGTTGTCCTTTAAGATTTGGAGAAATTGTTGTTGATTCTAGATGTGATCTTCTACTACTTGAAACTTAGATTTTTATTTAGAGAAGAAATGATGGAAGGAGAATTAGTATCGAGAAGAAGTGATGGAAGGAGGGTGGTATCCATAAAGTGCCATAAATGGTGTCATTTTTGTTGCAGTATGAAAGGAAGTGTTATACCACCATTCTGCCAAGGGTAACCATTTGAACCATTGTGTTTGATTATCAGAGACAAAGAAACGAAGGTATCCTTCCAGACATTTGTTCACTATCTCAGTTTGTCCATCAGATTGAGGATTATAGGATGAGCTATGAGGCAATTGAGTACCCAAACAAGAAAATAATTCTGTCCAAAAATGTCCAGTGAAGATGGGATCTCTGTCACTTACAATAATCTTTGGGCGTCCATGTAGATTTTGAACTGTCTCCATGAATGCGGTGGAACCTATACTAGCTTTGAAGGGATGAGAGAGTGCACAAACGTGTGCATACTTGGTCAGTCTATCAACAATCACCATAATGACACTCTTTCCTTCAGACTTTGGTAACCCTGTGATGAAATCCATGGAAACCTCCTCCTAATGCTAACTTGGGATAGATAATGGTTGTAAAAGACCTGGGGTCTTAATTATTTCCACCTTATTTTGTTGGCAAACCAAACATTCTGCCACAAACCTTTGAACATCAATTTTAAGGCCATCCCCAAAAAAATCCTTCTTGACTCTATGGTAGGTTTTCAAAAATCCTGAATGCCCTCCTACTGGAGAGGTGTGCAATTACAATAGTACATTTTTTTTGAGTTGGGAGTTCTTACATAAATATAAGCGATATTTTTACCATAGTGAATCATTTTTCCATGTAAATGTATCTAATGCACTGTAATCCTGCTGCAACCTTTGAATGAGAGTCCACACTTTTTCATCATTCTTCCATTCATCCCTTGCTTCTATTATC
>SNQJ01S0115266.1:17923-27946 GCA_010110895.2 Picea sitchensis
TTTAATTTAAAAACGCCCAATATTTCTCTAAATGGCCACAACTATAAAGAACATGATGAATCACATCGAATGAATATTTAGCTGTCACATATCAAATGGATATTTAGCTAGCACTGTACGAATTGATAATGCTAGGTTAATTGCTATGGAAATTTACACACATTGTAGATTTCTCTTTAAAAAAGGAACTAGTTTGTAGTTTGGAAGACTAACTAGTTTGGAAGACTAACATTTAAAATCTTTGATAGGACTGAAAAATAAAAAACCCTTGTAGTAGAGTTATAGAAATGGACACATAAGTTACACTACCCCAAAGATTCGAATGGTGGATTATCACCAGTTGGCACTCGCACATTGTCTCGTTTTCAATATCCCTCGTGTGAATGTTGCGGTGATGCCAAGGCCATGGGCAACCGTGAAATCTTATTTAGGTGTCTATTAATAAACTATCATGAAACTCGAGCTGCTCATTACCCTTCTTTGTACATTTTGATTTCTCCTTGAGATATCATTCAACTGTATTATTGTCTTAATACATTTGCCACAGAACGGAAATTGAAGTTCCCAATAGTTCGATCCCACTATGATGTACAATAGTTCGATACCACTATGATTCCCAAATTCAAACAATAACCGTCCGTTAATAGTTCGATCCCACTATGATGTACAATAGTTCCATACCGATATGATTCCCAAATTCAAACAATAACCGTTCTCAGATTCAAAACCAGAATAATGGAATGGCGTGGGTCACTCTTGCTCCAATTCAAATGAATGGATTTGAATAAACAGAATGCCGTTCTCAGATTCAAAACCAAAATAATGGAATGGCGTGGGTCACTCTTACTCCAATTCAAATGAATGGATTTGAATAAACAGAATGGTGCTCATTGTTGAATGTTTCAAACCATGGTGGACGCTTTCAAATTGAAATTCAAATTGACCATGAGCTAGCGCGAATTCAAATTCAAATTTACCAATCAACCATGAATATTTGTCCCTTCACCGAATCAACAGGACTGTTTGTCGGCGCTCATCTCAGCACCATATCGTGATCGTGCAATTGAATGCAGCAGCATTGGGAAACGGATCTGGCCATGGACTTCTTGATGTAGAAGACAACCGAAACGGAACGGAAATGACTCTCCCGGGCCCGAAGCAGAGTCGCCGAGGTCTCAGAACTGAGCACGGTCTTCTAGGGAGCGGCCTGATGGTCATGCACCATGGCAATATGTATGGGAAGCCTGCTGACAGACTCTTAAAAGACTCTGCAGCAGGCCGGATATTGGTTGCCAGCAATAATTACAAATGTCCGTGGCACCTGATGTTTCATATGCATTTTTACAAGAAAACACAAACATGTATTCTAAGTTAAATTTTAGGAATAGTTTGAATTTAGTATAAATTAAAGTTTCATACATTTTAAAATCTTATTTAAAAAACCTGTTTAAAAAATAATTTGGGAGAAAACTTCATATATAATTAAGTGAAGACATTTATATTTATTAAAAAATTTCAGATTGCTGAGTTTTTAAATTAAATATGTTATTATAGTTAATATTTAATAATGAAAAAATATTGTTAGTATTTATAATTTAAAAATTGGGGATGTAATATTATAATCCTCTCACATGTTATTATTATTACGTATCTTTTTTAGAGTGCCATTATACACTAGCACAGCCACATAATTGTGGCTGATCAATGTCGAAAGGTTGATAAGATGAAAAGAATTCTTAAAAGAATATATTAAATTTTATTATTGATTAACAAATAAAAGTGGCAATCAGCTAGTTATCAAAGTAATTTTTAAATATGATTAGGTAAATGTAAAAAAGTAAACACATAAAAATGATGTCTTTATAATAGCTAGGAAGTTGATGATTGAAATCACAACCATTTGTTTTGTGTGACAACTAAGAATATTCCAGCCATATTTAATCCTGTCCATAGAAAACTTATTAAGCACTAAACCCCTATTAAATCTGCCCATTATCAATAGGTGTAAGCCTTTCCGCATAATTAACCTGATTAACCTAATTGCCACTTAAAAAGTATAAACTATAACAGGTGACAAGATGAGCTATAACAGATAGCAAGATGGCATTGTTTCTGGCCGTTCATCAGCCACGGGTTAAGTGGCTGGTCTAGTTTAACTGTTCTATAAAAAATGTACCTACTTCCTACAGTACCAGTCGTTCCAATGAACATCCTGTATTCATTGAATGTCATCTGTCTATATCCAGGAGGATTTGAATCATGGATCAGTTCATTTTTATGCCCGATATCCTTATCTCCATTAGCGACTGCGACCAGAATTCCTTCCTTCTTCTAGTTAACAACGCAGCTGTGTTCCACACTTTGTAAATTCCGTTTGTCAATATCTGCACCCAAAAAGGAATGGATCCTCGAAGCACTCCGCCCATGACAATCCACGGATGTTAACAGGTCGTTAAAAATACTAATCGAAGCACTGATCTCCATTTGGTCGCCTAGGTTTCTCGTCAAAGCGTTGGCAACAGGGCGCACAGGCACCCAGTTGTAGCCTTTGCGGACTTGAAGGCTGACGACATCATCCAGGAGTAGAACGGTCATTTCTCCAGGATCGGAGTGAGGAGACAGGGCATAAGTCAATTCCGGCTATGGGCACACGGGATAATTGCTGACTCGAACACGAATCCCAATTCGCTCCTTGCATCCGAAAGCTTCCTTTAAATAGTGCTGAGGCAGGCACAGGTTTTCAGAAGATACAGACAGCAAGGTCCGACAAAGCTGCAGTGTTCCTTAGCAGTACTCCTTCATTTTAGTCTTGTAATGTCAACACATATAAACAATAATGAAATTTCATGCGTGGCTACAACCACCAATGACACCGAGTTAGTTTGAAAAATCAAATTAAAAAAAGAGGAGACTACATCCTCTTTGATTTGATGTCGCAACCCAACTAATAAAAACATTGGGTCCAAATAAAAGCATGGAAGTGGAACATTGAGTCCAAATAAAAGAATGAAACTGCAACATTGAATAGAAAAGGGGGCACAATCATTATTCATCCATCACCTGTATTCCTCTGATTTTGATGGCTATCCCATATCCAATGTATGTCCGAGGGTTATTGGCGTGTTTCTGCTTCTCCTCCAATGGCAACGAAAGAACTGTCTCGACACCTCACATCCGGCCATGAGAAGCTCCGCAGAAACTGCATGTATCTGATATTTCTTCCACTGTCTTACTCCGGCGTTCGTCGGAGAGACCGGAAAGATCTATGATGGGTATCTCCTCCGCCACCAGCTGGAGCTTTTGGGGCTTCTAGTCATCGGGCCCGATGTATCTCGAAGGCAAGCATTCGATGCTACTCTCTGGAGTACAATGAACTGAAAGTGCATAAGCTTATGATTAATAAGATTTTAAAGTGCATAACATGGCATGGAGGTCGTCGGGGAAACATAGTTTATTGATAACGTTGAGTAGGCATGGCTTGAAAGTCAATTTGAATGGGAATCTTGACTCTAGAAGTATAAATATCATCATGAGTACGAATGGCCTGAAAGTCAATTCGCGTGGGAATCTTTACTCTAGAAGTATAAATATCATCACATGTTATAAAACATGATTTTGTTTTTACAATTCGATAGATTTATGGGTTTGATGTATGGTAAAGGAACAAAAAAGAATCGAACCAATATTCACTTGGATCAATCCTCCCCTCTTACGAAGCAATGGTCTTTATTGTATTGAGTGCCCCAATCAAGTGAGGAAACTTTTGGTAAATTCAGCCCCGGGTGAGGCACTTGCCTTGGTGGAGGAGTTGCCTTGCCTTGACAACCCGATAAAGTTGAATCCTCTGTTGGTGAGTTCTCTTGACCTGCGTGTCCACTATCTTATCAGTGGATTCATGTTCCATGCATTCATGGTTGAGTTCTATTGGTGTCAATTGTTCTGCAGGTGTCCAATAATAGTGGAAAATATCGCCGAAGGATATCCACATTGAACACTAGGTACAATCCAAGGAAGGGTGGAGTGTTGAGCTCAAAAGTATCGCTACCCACAACCTTGGTGATAGTGTAAGGCTCATAGCGAACTGGGCGGAGCTTCCGATGGGAACATGTAAGGCGCTCTTTCTGCAAATGTAACCAGACCTTGTCTCCCACCTAAAACTTGTGTGTTACCGGATGTTGATCATAATGTTGTTTGTACTTAGCATTGACTTTCTGTAAAATCTCATGGACCTGTTGGTGGATGTGTTCAATCTGCTCAATGAATTTGGTTGTTTTGTTGGCCTCAGATTGAACATGGGAAGAATATGTTTGTGTTGTTGCAAGAGGTAGTGCAACATCAATGGGACCAAAGGGTTGGAATCCCACCCTCACCTAAAAGGGGCTATGGCCGGTGGAGCTATGGAGATCCCTGTTGTAGTTGTGTTGAACATAGGGAAAACTCCCATCCCATGTACGCGGATGCTTATAATTAAACATACAGAAAATGTGCACAATCCTCTAATTGACGACTTTTATTTGGCCATTGGTTTGAAGGTGGAAGGAAGTGGATTTAGTTAGCTTGGTGTCCAACAATGACTAGAGAATCGACCAAAATGTGTTGAGGAACATGTTGTCTCGATCAAGGATGATGGTTTGCGGTATCCCAAAATGGACCCACACTTGTTCAATGAAGAGCTGAGCAGTATCTTCCGCTGTGATGCTCTTCTTCCAGGCTATGAGAATGGTCATCTTCAAAAATCAATCAACTACCACAACTACACAATCATTTCCTTGCTTGGTGGATGGAACGATAAACATGTAATCCATCAAGATGGATTCCCAAGGCCTATAGCAAGTAGGAAGAGGGGTGTATAAGCCTTGTTTCTTGATGGCTAGCTTGGCAATGATATAGGCACTGCAAGATACAATATACTTGCTAACGACATGTCGATGTTTTGGCCAATAAAAATGTTTCTGTAGAATGACCACAGTTTTCTCCATGCCAAAATCTCATGCCATCTGACTGTAGTGAGCCTCCCAAATCATCTTTGCACGCTCGCTTGCAGGAACACAAAGATGGCCCAGGTGGCATAACAATCTATCATGAATGTGAAAATCGGTGACATTCGTGCCTATACCCAAGAGCTCATAGGTGGTGGCGAACTCTGAATCTTGCTGATAAACTTGGGGCCACTCAAATGCCTCATGCCCACATGAATGAAGCATGGTGGTGAGTGTAGCCACGGGAGGTCGACTGAGGCAGTCAACGACACGATTTGTGCTCCCTATCTTATACTTGATGTTGAGATGAAACTGATGCAGGTAGGTGGACCACTTATGATGGAGGTCGTTCTGCAACATCTCCTTTATCTGTATGAACTACGGAGGCTTGTGATCAGTGTGGATAATTGTCTCCTTTCCTAGAATGTAATGTTTCCATTAAGGACATGATTATACAATGGAATACATTTCTTTGTCATAGGTAGGGTATTTCCAGACAATATCTGAGAGTTTCTCACTATGGTATGCTACCAGATGACTATGATGAGTGAGAACTGCACCTACAACATAGTCGGATGCATTAGTCTCAATCTCGAATGGTTGTTGTAGATCGAGTAAGCCGAGTACTGGAGCTGAGCACAAGCGATGCTTCAGATCATCAAATGCCCAGTGTTGTTCCTTCCCCCATGCGAACTTTTCCTTGCCACCGCCCTTGGTCACTTTTCTGAGGGCCCATGCAATATGGGAGAATCCCAACACAAATCGTCGATAGAAGTTGGAAAGTCCCTAGACGCTCCAAAACTCATTTAATGTGGTCAGGGCTGGTCTATCACGGATGAATTGGATCTTAGTTATATCAACATGTACTCCATGCTCATCAACAATGTACCCTAAGCATTGGACTCTGTTCATGCCAAAGAAGAATTTTTCCAAGTTGAAATATAGCTTGTGTTTCTGCAAAGTGCTCAAAACTTGTTGAATATGCTACATGTGCTCCTCCCAAGTTATGCTGAAGATGAGGATTTCATCCAAATATACCACCACAAAAGAATTGGTGAAGGGTCTCAATACATCATCCATCAACCTCATGAAAGTGGTTGGTGCATTTGTTAATCCAAAGGGAATGACCAACCATTCGAAGAGACCTTCTTTAGATTTGAAAGTTGTCTTCCATACATTAGTTGGTTCGATATGAACTTGGTGGTAGCCAGACTTTAGGTCAATCTTGCTGAAGCAATTTTCCCCCTTGAGTTGGTCAAGAAGGTCACCAATTCTAGGAATTATGTGTTGGTTCTTGACTTTGATTTTGTTTAATGTTTTGTAATCAATGCAAAGATGCAAGGTATCGTCTTTCGTCTGCACCAGTCCAATCGTGATTCTGAAAGGAGAGCATTTGGGTATGATGTGCCCCTTTTGAAGAATCTCTTGGATCTAACACTTTATTTCATCATTTTCCATCAACGAGTGATGATAGACGGGTCCATTATGAAGAGGTGCATCGGGGGTTAGATCAATCAGATGCTTGACTTGGCAGTGTGTCGGCACTCTGGTGGGTGAGGAGAAGATGTCTCTGTACTCTTCCACGATCATGTTCACTTGCTTCTGCTGCAAAGAGAGACTTTGTGTAGAGGCCACATAAGTGACATCGACCTTCTTCTTACTATGAGCATGGATTAGAAAGAAGATGAACTTCTCGGTCTGTGAAATAATCTTACTGCATTTCTTAGCAAAGATTAAAGAAATAGTCGTAGGCGACGCTACATATGGTATCCTATACAATTGTCTACCCATAATAATAATAACACTACGTGGTATAGACTCAGACACAACAAGTCGCTTCCACAAATATGATTGTCCTAAAATAGTATCACAAACTTCAAGAGGAGCAATATCACACAATACCTCATCTTTGAAAGGCTTGATATCGTAGGAAAAAAGACATTGTTGGGTGACATGGAGATATTTTCCTTGGCAAAGCCAACCAATGGTGTATGGATGCGGGTGCAGTTTCGTCGAAAGGTCCATCCTCTTGATGACCTCTTCTGAGATCAGATTCTTCTAGATTCCACTATCGAGAATGAAATGAAGCAGAGTCCCCTTTACACACATATGTGAGTGAAAGAGACGTTCCCCTTCCTTTGGTTCTTCTGGTTCCCTTGACTAGACTTTGGTGGTAGCTATAGTGGCACTCGGTTCAACATCGATAATCTTCTTCCCTCCTTCTGGATTTGATTCGAAGTAGGAATTTTCCTATGACTCAGAAGATTTCATCTCAGCCACCAATGACTGTTTGGAGCACCATTCTTCAGTGTTGTGCCAAGGGATTTTTTCGTATTCACACCATGTTATCGTGTCCTTCTTTGACTTCTCATTACCTTTCTTGTGTTGCGGCTTGGACTGATTGTCTTGAGAGTGGCCATCTTTTCTCCATCCCTTGTTTTGTGGGTTGGGGTCGTCTTTTCCTTACTTTGGCTATGAGGAGTTTGCAGATCCAAAATCTCGCCTCTTCTGCTTAAATTTCTACTCGATCTTAATAGCATATCGATAAGTTGTACCCAATCATGCAATTTTCAAAAACTCCATTTTTGTTTGAATGTATCTATGCAGAAAGACATTGTATTTGAGAAACATATGTCACTCAGAGTCTTTGATACCCAATTTGGTGCATAGGGTATGGAAAATATTGGTGAAATATAGTACTATCTGGTCCCTTTCCTGATGCATGGTGGTCCATCTTGTGTACTGGTCCTCATAGCTTCCAAAAAGGTAGTATTGTTCTTTAATGACATCCTTGAACGAATCCCATGTGGGGAGACTGCAAATATTGTAGATTCCTTGATGGCCCTTTGCTCAAAGTAAGTATCCCACCAATCCTTAACATGGGGGACGACCTTGAGGAGTGCAAAAGTAATATTTTTCCGATCGAAAAAATTGTGGACTCGAAAATTCCCTTCGAGAAGATTGAGCCATTTATCTATACCATCCACATCTATCAGTCCTTCAAATAATGGAATATCAAAATTTACCTATACCTTGACGGGGGTTTCATGGATGCTTGATGAAGATGTATCTCTTGTGGGCAATGGTCGAAATATCTGTGCAATTTTTTTCATCATTTTGTTCCTTTGTCACGTAATGGATTCCTCAAGCAACATTTTAAAAGGATATCTTGCTTCATCATATTTATTTTCATCCCCCATGGGTTTTTGTCGATATTGGTGTGATCGTTCTTGCAAAGGCTCGACTGGTTCAAGTCCCAACTTTTTGTACCCAGATCTTATCGGGGACATGCACAAAGAAAAACAAATGAAGAGGAGGCCACTTTGATACCACTAATCTGGATTTATGAGAAGAAAGAAATAAATAATAGATTGAATAAAATAACAAAGAGATATAGAGAACAACAACAAATATCCAGTGAACAATAACTTCTATTGAATAATGAAATAGAATGAAACTGTAAAAATGAAAACAGATTTCTTGAATGGTGGTAGCTATCTCTAAGAATAGATGTGGTTTCTACATGCATTCGTCTGAGAAAAATGATTACAATGAGGCTCCAGAGGCCTTTTTATCATTACTCATGAATTCCAAAACCCTATACATCCAAAAACCTAACCCTAGGAGATGAAACACCAAAAGTTATGTGGGCCCCGATGGGTAAGTTGGTACCTCAACTTCCCAGGATCGTAAATTTTTCATACGAACTCTTTTTTAGGAACATGATAGCCCATTGGAAAGGTATTTTTGAGAGCTATACATTATTCCAGTAGAATTTGTCTCTTTCTACATTTTGATTGTGGCAAGAAAAAAATCACTGTTTAGGGCCCCAAAATGGCCCTGGAAGTAGAGAAAGATGTGCTGACATGAAAACATCCAAAATAAGGCAGTTGGATTAGGTGGGCGGCCACCAATATCCACCTGGAATATGTGTAGGGCTTCAGACAACTCTAGAAGCATAGAACCCACAATTATAAAGAATTACAGAAGAACGTGTTGAACTAAAAATTGTCAATGGGAGCCAGTTGGAATAGGTGGGTGGCCACCAATATCCACCTGGACCAATTAATTATATACATATATAACATGCTTATGTAACAAATGAATGAAACTAATAACTTATTACAATAACCTATAAGTCTCATACACATAGATCATGCACAATAATTACAACTCATAATGCAAGACAAAAAATAGATAAAACACTTATCTTTTTAAAATAGTTGTGCAATCGACTACTTGGGACAGGCATTCCATCAAACAATAGACTTGTTGTTTCAAATCTCAAGATAAATTCACCCCTAATATAGGGGTGGAAATCCACAAAAGAGAGTGGTCTCTTACTTTCCACTCACAACTCATAAATCCCATGGCCCACTCATATTCTCCTACAACTATCCTGATTTTCCATCCACTCTCTTTCTTTTATCCCCACCAACCCATGGAATGTACCCTTTCACTGATATTACTCCCTCAGATGTCCCATTCATTTATCAAGGTATCTCTATCATAGGTAATCATGAATCTCTCTGTCGAGAAACTCAAGGGAAATCACTGTGAGGAAAACTACCAACAACAACAGAAAACACTTGTTGTTATAGTGAAACTCACACATGAGTTCACTCTTCAATATTGTCAACTTAATTTTTCATTATTATCCTCCAAATACACTCCAGAAATGCTCCAACATGCTCCATAATTCACCCTCCATGGTTTATCTAGCTCCAATATCTTCTTTTTTTCTCTCTATTGCTTGTTCATGAAAAAACATTGATTGTCCAAATTTTTGTAACTTCCCATATGGATTTCCTCTCTTTGACTTAATTTATTGACTAACACATTTCCCCAAGATGATGTTACTCAGCCCCCATGCTCCCAATAACTATGGGATGTGGATTATCACACCCACCCTTTTACATACATTCAATTATTGTATTTGGAGACACTCAATCATAAGATAGAATTTTAAAACATAATGACAATAAAATTTAGGAATGTGAGTGAAATTCATAGAAATGGGTAATTCTCCCTTGGACCCCTCCCA